>PVIC010006722.1:0-53272 GCA_004025085.1 Thryonomys swinderianus
TTTTTTTTTTTTTTTTTTTTTGAGACAGGGTCTCACTTTGTAGTTCAGGCTGGCCCTGAGCTCACTATGTAGCCCAGGCAATCCTCGAACTCAGCAATCCTCCTGTCTCTGCCTCCTGAGTGCTGGGATGACAGGCGTGAGCCACCACGCCTGGCTAGTGTGTGTCTTTTAATTGGCCCATTGAGTCCATTGATTGACATTAATGGTTTAACTGATATGGACAGATTTAGAGCTGCCATTTTCCCCTATTATTGGCTCTTTTCTTCCTTACTTTTCCTCTTTTCCATTCAGTTTCTTGTTTGCCCCAGTGAATTCACTCTGTTGGGTCTTGTGGGTATGGAATTTTCTGTGTTTTTTTTCCCCAAGATGTTCTTTAGAATGTTTTGGAGTGCAGGTTTTGTATTTGTGAAGTTTTTCAGGTGTTCTTTGTCATGGAAGTATCTTATTTCCCCATCTATTCTGAAAGATAGTTTTGCAGGATACCTCAGGCTAGGTTGGAGGTTATTTTACTGCAGTGCTTGAAACACTGCCCTCCAGGCTCTCCTTGCGTTGAGTGTTTGTGTTGAAAAGTCTGCTGTGATCCTAATGGGCTTCCCTTTGTAGGCAATTTTCTTCCTTTCTTTAACTGCTTTCAGTATTTCATTCTTTTGTTTTGTGTCTGGAACCTTGATAATTATATATCTAGCTGTAGATATTTCTATGTCACAGCCTTTTGGAGTCCTATAGGAGAGGGTGATTTTTTAGAAGTTCTTTATATACTCTAGATAGTAGTTCTTTGGGGAAGAGCTGACACATTTTTTTTCCCCATATTGTAGGTTGTCTTTTCACTCTGTTGGTGGTTTCTCTTGCTGTACAGAAGCTTCTTAATAAGATGAGATCCCAGTTGTTGATTCTCTCTTCTAGTTTCTATGCTGATAAGCTTTAGAAAAATATATACCCTGTTAATGTGGATGATTGATCTATACATGTACAATTCATGTACTTACTTGCTGAGTTTTCACTCTGCTGTAGGCAAAATCATAGACCCTGTCTGAGCCCAGTGTTTTGGCTTCTATAGGGAAGGGTGATCTGAGTGAAAAGTAACACACATATAGAATAGTTCATTTATTCCTTTTCTTTATTTTCCTCCAATGGCATGCTGGAACTTCTTTAATAGACTCCTGGGCTCCTACATAGATACTCTTTTGTGAAGGTAGTTTCCACAATCACTGTTTCTGAGGAAGATGACAACAGAAAGCTAGGACTCTGCCCTTTTGCTGATGTTACCTTTTCCATCTCTTTTTGAATTTATTATTTGTAATGCCTTTTATTTTTTCCTTCCTACAACTCAATCCCTGCTTTTCTTTAGAGGCAGGGTCTTGATATTTATTTTAGGCTGGCCCTGAGCTCACTATGGAGCCCAGGCTAGCCTTGAACTCACAGCAAACCTCCTGCCTTTGCATCCTGAGAGCTGGGACTATAGATGTGAGCCACCATGCCTGGCACTGTGGTGTGTGGTATTGATTGCTGGTGGGTGTGAGTCACCATGCCTGACATTATGGTATGTGATTACCAGGGATCAAACTCAGGACCTTGAGCTTGCAAGGCGGATGGTGGAAACAGTGAGCTAAATCCCTGGCCCCAATGCCTGCTTTTGATTGAGTAATTATTTTCTTTGTTAACTTTCAGTGTCTACTGGTTTTAATATAGTATTCAGTTTGTTTTCTGTGACATCCCATCTTTTTTCTCAGCCTGATTTATATCTTCTTGAATTCTTTATGAATTCTTTCAGTAGAAATCCGTTAGTGATAAATGCTGATTTCCCCTGAAAATATTTTGCCCTCACATTGAATGCTTAAGTATACTATTCTAAATTGATAATTGTAATGATTTTTAGCACTTAAACATATTATTTCATTGAATTATGGTTTCTTTTATTGCTATTGAAATGCCAATTCTCACTTATTTGTACTTCATGTTTTTCTTTGAGAACTTGATTCTTTTTTCCTCTTTAAATTTAACTAGAATATGCTGAGCATATTTTATATTATTTTTCTTTTGAGTATCAGGAATTGAACTCAGGGCATTGTCTTTTTTTTTTGAGACAGGTTCTTAATTTGTAGTTCAGACTGGCCCTGAGCTCACTATGTAGCCCAGGCAAACCTCGAAAACAGCAATCCTCCTGCCTCTCCTCCTGAGTGCTGGGTTATTACAGGCGTGAGCTACCATGCCCGGTACTGTGGTATGTGATACTGATTGCTGGTGAGCATGAATCATCATGCCCAGTATTGTTGTATGTGGTTACTGGGGATTGAATTCAGGACCTTGCACTTGCTAGGCAGGCACCAGAACCACTGAACTAAATCTCCGGCTCAGAGCATCAGGTCTTGCCAGGCAGACACTGCACCACTGATCTACATCCTTGGCCCTGTATGTTGTATTTTTCAGGTTATTTTCCATGGAGTGAATTGCTGTGTCATAAAATTTTCTTTTAGCCTTCCTGGAAAATAGCAAATTATTTCTCAAAATGATTGTATCAGTTCACTCTCTTATGATTTTTTCCATCCTTTTATTTTATCATATCATATGCATTTTTACCTGCTTACTTAATATCTTTATTGAGAAATACAGAAACACTGCCTGTCAGCGCCCCATTAAGAAAGAAAAGAGTTGAAATCACATGTCAATCTTCTTAGATAAGAGTGAGAGAAGCAACTCATGTAAATCAATGACTTGGTTCACTTTTCATTATTTTGGCATTTAACGTTAAACAGACTTTCTTTATATTTAATATTTCTCAAGTACTTGAAAATAAATTTGTGCTCTGAACTTTTCATTTACTATCTTATAAAATGGATCTTCTCATAATTTGAAGCTTGACAAAGAAATAGTCTTAATAATCACTACAAAGCTAATATTGATCCAACTGAGAAGTGGGGCACAGAACAAGGGTATAAGGCTAACATCATTAACCTTGGCTGCTGTATGACTTCTAAAACAGAAACATTTTGGGAAGGGATGGGTCTAGGTATTCTGGTCACTCTCCAGGTGTCTGATTAATCCCTGGGTTTAATGGGCTGGGTTGCACTATCTTATGATCTGAAATTGTGCTTATCTCTTAAGAAAGTATGCAAGCCTCAGCATTGTGATTTTATTTTGAGGCCTTGCCTTCTTCAGATGAGTCTCCAGTCACAATTTTGTTGTTTTTATTTTTCACTGACTTCTTTGAGAGCCTTCTTTGAGTTCCTCTGCATAATTTTTGTCTAACTTAGCTACCTATAATATTCCCCTCTCTGAAGAGGTATCCCTAACTGCAGTTAGGGGAGGATGTGTTGTTTTAATATAGCTGCTTCAAGCTGAGAAGGGTTGGTGTAGGGGAGACTGCAATCAGAGGCCTTCTCCAGAGAGCTAATCTCATGGGTCTTGGATGGGGTTTAACATTTAAGGAGTCTTCAGATGATCAAGGTAGCAGCCCCCAATAACAGGAGTCAAGCACAGTTGTCATATGTTCCATAAGCAAACCACTTGGAGTTTCATAGTTCTAAGTGATGATGAACAAATTTTTCTAAGAAGCACATGTGGCCAAAGCACGAGTCCTAGAATAGAAAAGAAGTCTGGGGAAAAGTCACATCTAGACACTGTACTTAAGGGACTGTAGTAATGGTCGTAACCAGTTTGCTCTTAAACCTACAGTTAGTTATCTACAAGTAGTTATCTACAAGTCTGATATTTCTTTGTTATAAGCCCTTACAGTTTTAGCTGTAAGAAGATGGAATGTTTAGTAGTTTTGAAGGACAACTTTATCTAGGGAATTTAAAGATATTGCTGAGCTTTTATACCTCCCAAGGTAGCTTTCTAGTTTTAGTGAACTGTAATAGTGAAGGTGTAGCTCTAAACTGCCAGCAAGGTTAAGTGATTGGAACCCCCATTATATATCTAGTATTTATTATTACAGTAATTTTTTTGTACCTCTTTGTTATATTTTTTGGTGAGTGTTTGAGGTCAAGTTAAAGTGAGACCAGTAGTCAAAATTGACTTCTCACTATATATCAAGCACAGTTAAGTCTCCTTAGACACAACTTTTGGAGCTGTACACAGAGCCTCTCTGTGTGTCAGCTGCCAGGATGAGTCACAGTATTGCTTTACCATGTGGCTTCTTGTGGGAGCATGGGAGATGTTTTTCTCTTTGCTGACCCTCTTTTTGGCACACTACATATTGGTTGACTGTGGCCCTCTAGGTTCCAAAAGTCTCCCTGCTCAAAAGACCGGGTAACTCACCAGAGTTGTAGGATCCCCTAGAGAAGCTTCTCTCATGTCCTCAGTCCCTGTGAACCTTGGCCAAGACCAAAGTATTGGCTGTTCTCTTAACCCAGTTATCTTATTAGCTCTGATTTCAAACTTCAGTTGCTGAACACCTAGGATAACTGTTGAAATATATGATAGGACCAAGGAACTCTTATTTTCCCCAATCATTGTTGTCTTAGAAGTTGAATCCATGTAGAATGTTAATGTACAAAAACTATAAAATTTTAGAGAAAAAACCTGAGATCCAAGTTTTAGCATAACAAGCATGATGATGTTAATAAAACTTTTAGGTTTTGTTATCTCTGAAATACATGTAACAGTGTTCATTTTAGTATCAGATAACTTTAGTCTGTTATCCTTATCTAATTATGACATTAAATTTGTTATTTTTGGTTAGTGCCATTCAAGAACAGTATACTTGGGGGCTGGAGACTTAGCTCAGTGGTTCTAGTGCCTGCCTCACAAGCGCAAGGTCCTGACGCTAGAATATATACTTGGAAATTGACACACACAATCATACAGAGCAACTCAATCTTATATAACTTTTTTTTTTGTTTTTTGAGACAGGGTCTCGTTTTGATTCAGGCTAGCCCTAAACACACTATGTAGCCCAGGCAAGCCTGGAACTCAGCAATTCTCCTGCCTCTGCCTCCCGAATGCTGGGATTACAGGCGTGAGCCCCCACGCTTGGCACTGTGGTATGTGGTACTGATTGCTGGTGGGCGTGCATCACCACACCCAGCATTGTATGTGGTTACCGGGGATCGAACTCAGGATCTTGCCCTTGCGAGACCGGTGCCGGAACCACTGAGCTAAATCTCTGGCCCAATCTTATATAACTTTTATGTTATCAAACTTTAAGTCTTTTATTTGTAAGTCCTATGTAAATCTTGACACTATCAGTCCTCAGCCATTAATCTTTATTTATTCATCATTTATTTATTTAGTTGGTGGTACCGGGATCGAACTCAGGCCCTTATGCTTCCAAGGTAGATGAACTCAGGCCCTTATTCTTCCAAGGTAGATGCCTACCACCTGACCTAAATACCCAACCCAGCCGTTAATCTTTTAAGTAAGTTTGGCTACTTTGAAAATCTAAATAGACGGATTTTTCATGAAAACCTCAAAGAGAACCACAACAGAAGTTGAGCTAAAACTTAAATAAATACAAAGTGAGACCCTGTCTCAAAAAAACCCAAAAACAACAACAATAAAAAAAAACTTACATGAAGCAGCTGCATGTGCTTTAGCTGGTTATTAACACATAGGCAGACAGATGGACAGACATAAATAGACAAAACAATTATTTTAAATCAGAATGCACTTTCAGATGTATTTGGCCAAGTTGAAGTATAATAACCTTTTTATATTTTTAGGTTTCTAACTATAGACTAGTCAGAAGGTTTTTGTTTTGTTTTGTTTTTGTTTTTTTGAGACAGGGTCTCACTTTGTAGTTCAGGCTGGCCCTGAGCTCACTGTGTAGCCCAGGCAAGCCTTGAACTCAGCAATCCTCCTGCCTCTGCCTCCCGAGTGCTGGGATTACAGGTGTGAGACACCACGCCTGGCCAGAAGTGTTTTTATAGGCTCTCTGTAAGAATTTTTCTTACAGAAATCTCCTGTAAAAAAAAAAAAAAAACAGACAAAAAAGAAGAAAAACCTTTTTACACCTGTGAAAGCAAAGATTGTTTTTAAGAAGGACCCTATGCTGACAATTTATATGACTAGAAGAGCCACCTATACAGACTTCTCATAGTTGTTTCAATAGCCACAGCAGTTTGATAGCCACAGTTGATAGCCAAACCTGGCCACTTCCTTGCACCTCCAGTTCACAGCCACTATCACTGGATGGGGTTAAATCTAAGGGTCTTAGGTTGGGCACAGGGCAAGAAGGATAGACCCAATTAATTTTCAGTTCTACCAGAGGGCCAAAATACTGATAAATTTGGACTAAAATGTTTACATTTATTACCTGAGAGTTTGAGGATTAAATCTAGACCAGGTTTTTAGACTATGCCCCAGAGATATGTGAAGATGAGCTTCATTCTGGAAGGGATTTGGAAACTCACCACTGCAGAAACTTGGTCTTTGAATCCAGCAGCCACAGAGAAGAGAATTGTCATGGAAGAAACTCCATTGTGATAAACTGTGTTATTTGTCGAAGGCAAAGTGGTGGAGAAGGGACAGAAGTGTGACTCCATATATGATGCAAGAACTAAATCCTTCTCATTTCAAGGACAGAAAGATAATCAAGACTGAAAGCTTTCCCAGGGTGGATCTCTAGTCCTTGGTTCAACATGCTCCAAAGTGGGTGTGGCACCACACGATCAAAATCCCCAGTCCTGAAAACATCCTTCCAAAGACAAAAGTTAAGATTAACTCCAACTGCATTTCCAAGCAGAAAATTACAGCAATAATCAAAGAATCTGAATGAGATTCTCTCCTACCTGTCACATGAGAAGCCTCCCCCTGGGTACAAGGTTGAACAAAATCCTCATGTGTGGGCCGGAGATTTAGTTCAGTGGTTCCTGCATCTGCCTAGCAAGCACAAGGTCCCTGATTCCATCCCTGGTAACCACATACAACAATACTGGGTGTGGTGGCTCATGTCCACCAGCAATCAGTACCACATACCACAATACTGGGTGTAGTGGCTCACACCTGTAATCCCAGCCCTTGGAAGTAGAGGCAGAGGCAGGAGGATTACTGAGTTAGAGGCTTGCCTGGGCTACATAGTGAGGTCAGGGCCAGCCTGAACTACAAAGCGAGACCCTGTCTCAAAAAAAAAAAAAGTCTAAATACAGTACATACAAAAGCAATATAAGCCCTGTCAAAAATAAAAATGTTGAACAAAGAAACCTGAATATGAAGATATCACAGTCTTCCTTACTCTTAAATTTTAATACAGATGAAGCAACCAAAAGGCATACATAAGCAACAGCAAACAATGGAGACAATTGTTTTGTTTGTTGTTTTAAGCTTTTTGAGGTAGTGTCTCACTTTGTAGTTCAGGCTGACCCTGAACTCACTATGTAGCCCAGCCTACCCTTGAACTCAAGGTAATCCTCTTGCCTCTGCCTCCTGAATGGTGGGATTAAAGGCGTGAGCCACCACATCTGGCACTGTGGTATGTGGTACCTGGGATCAAATTTGGGATTTTGTGCTTGCCAGGCAGACACCGGAACCACTGAGCTAAATTCCCAGCCCGACAATTTTTGAATTCCTAAATGAATCACAATTCAGAATTCAGTCAGAATATTTGGGGGTGCCATGAAACCCAAACTCTTACCTCCTTCCAGTTATCAGAGTGGGACCTCCAAAATGATAGAAGAGAAGTATCACCTGACCATTGTCAGACACACCAAGTTTGTGTCTTTGAAATCAAAGAATAAATTCCAAGGGACAAAGGATGTTAAGAATAGGAAAAGGTTTTTGAGATACAGCTCCTGAGAGGCAAGAGGGGTCCTGAGTGGGTTGCCACAGAAGTCCTTTGTCAGGGATAATTTATACAGCAAAGTCACAATGTGAGTACAATGTGGGTCAAACTGCAATCACCCTCTAGCATTACAAGTATAGCCACTTAGCTAATATTGATCCAGTTGAGAAGTGGGGCACATAGCAAGGGTATAAGGCTAACATCATTAACCTATCCATGACTTCTAAAACAGGGGACATTTTGGGAAGTGATGGGTGCAAGAGTTCTGGTCACCCACCCAGATATTTGATTCACATCTGGGTTTAATAGGCTGGTCAATTATAGTATGCTCTGAAGTTCTGCTTATCCCTTAGGAAGGCATGCAAGCCTGGGCACTGTGACTGTCCTGAGGCCTTTCCTTTTTCAGATGAGCCTCCAATCACAATCGTGATGTCTTTTTCATTAACTCCCTTGAGATCCTTTCACTAACTGTATATTAATTTCTATCTAAATTAGTTGCCTATAATGCATGCAAATAAGAAAATCTATTATTATCCCTGTTTTTTGAGACAGGGTCTCTGTATGTAAGTCAGCCTGGCTTTGAACTTATGGTGATCTTCCTGCCTCAGACTCCAGAGTGCTGGGTTTACAGGTGTGTGCCACCATGCCTGACTTCTATAATTACTTAAAAAAAAACCAAAAAAACATAGTGCACTGTTATCTGTACTTTAAGAAAATTTAAAAATTTCTTAGAAACAAAGCTCAAAAAAATTTTCCCTGAGACAGGGTCTCGCTTTATACTTCAGGCTGGCCCTGAGCTCACTATGGTGCCCAGGCAAGCCGCCGCGAACTCAGCAATCCTCCTGTCCCTGCCTTCCGAGTGCTGGGATTACAGGCGTGAGCCACCACGTCCGGCATTGTGGTATGCGGTGTTGATTGTTGGTGGGCGTGTCTCCACGCCCAGCATTATATGTGGTTATGGGGGATCGAACTCAGGACCTTGCGCTTGCGAGGCAGGCGCTGGAACCACTGAGCTAACCCTCCGGCCCTCCCTTTTGTTTTTATAAGAAGATAATTAGTGTTATATGTGTAGCACTTGCCCTCTTGCCCTTCATAGTCTGTGCGTGTGTGTGTGTGTGTGTGTGTGATAGAATCCTGCTTTGTAGTTCAGGCTGGCCCTGAAGTCACTATGTAGCCCAGGCAAGCCTCGAACTCACAGCAGTCCTCCTGCCTCCGCCTCCCAAGTGCTGAGATTAGAGGTGTGAGTCACCATACCCGGCAGTGTGGTATGTGGTACTGATTGCTGGTGGGCCTGGTATCATTGTATGTGTTTACTGGGGATCAAACCAGGACCTTGTGCTTGCTAGGCAGGCACTGGAACCACTGAGCTAAATCGCTGGCCTGTCATAGTCTTTTTTAAAAAATAATTTGAGTTTGAGCTGGGGATTTAGTTTAGTGGTTCTGGCGCCTGCCTTGTAAACCCAAGTTCCCGAATTCGATTCCTGGTGACCACATACAGCAATATGGTGACTCACGCCCACCAGCAATCAATACCACATACCACAGGGCCGGGTGTGGTGGCTCATGCCTGTAACAACCCAGTGCTTGGGAGGCAGAAGCAGGAGGACTGCTGAGTTCAGTGTTTGTCTGGACTACATAGTGAGCTCAGGCACCAGCCTGAACTATAAAGTGAGACCCTTTCTCAAAAAAAAAAAAAATTGAGTTTATTGGTACATTTTAGGAATACATTATATTATGATCACATTCCTCATTGGCAATTTATACTTGTACATAATATATCTTGACTCTTATTTTTTCCCTTTCCTGTGCTCTTCCTATAATCCCCACCCATTAGATTTGTTTCCAGCTTTTCCTTTTCCTTTTTTTTTTTTTTGAGACGCCTGGCACTGTGCTATGTGGTATTGATTGCTGGTGGGCGTGAGTCACCACACCCAGCATTGTTTGTGGTTACTGGGGATCGAACTCAGGACCTTGTGCTTGCGAGGCAGGTGCTGGGACCACTGAGCTAAATCTCCAGCCCTCCATTTTTTCCTTTTTACTATCAAATTTCTTTCTCCTTTTCACTTTCCCTTGCCTCCACCCAATTACCATTTCCCTTTGAGCATTTTCTTCCTGTTTCACAATGCCTATCATACATCCTGGACTCCATTTACACTTTCACTCACATCCTGGACTCACATTCTCATTCACTAGAGAAATGATATAGCATTTACACATCGTGTCTTACTTATTTCACTTATGAGTATAGCCTCAAGATGCATCCATTTACCTATAAATGCCTCTAATTATCATTCCTTATGGCTGAGTGATACTCCATTTTATAAAAATTCACATCTTCTTCTTTTTTTTTTTTTGAGACAGGGTTTCGCTTTGTAGTTCAGGCTGGCTCTGAGCTCACTATGTATCCCTGGCAAGCCTCAAACTCAGCAATCCTCCTGCCTCTGCCTCCAGAGTGCTGGGATTATAGGCATGAGCCACCACACCCGGCACTGAGGTATGTTGTACTGATTGCTGGTGAGCGTGAGTCACCATGCCCAGCATTGTATGTGGTTACTGGGGGATTGAACTCAGGACCTTGCGCTTGCGGAGCAGGCGCCAGAACCACTGAGCTAATCCTCCGGCCCTCACATCTTTTTTATTCAGTCTCCAGTTGATGAGACTTCATTTCCTGAAAACCGTAATCAAGTGTGTGTCATTGTTCCTGCTTAATCCATGTTTAAAAGGTTAGTACATTTTTCCAATCTCACTTCTTCCAATTTGCCTTCACTTGATACAATTGGGGAGAATAAATGTGTTCTCCCAGGTGTAACAAAATTAATCTGCCTACCTTCAGTATGTATTATCCTCCTTTTTAACTAACAAAACAATCTATTGTGAGCTGAAAAGCAGATTGAAAGTTGACGTAAAATCTTCAGTACTCAATGTGGCTTTATTTAAAGAATTAAGGGAGTAGGGCATGGTGGCTCTAGCCTGTAACCCCAGCACTCAGGAGGCAGAGGCAGGAGGACTGCTGAGTTTATGGCTTGCCTGGGCTACATAGTGAGCTCAGGAGCAGCCTGAACTTATGAGTGAGATCCTGTCTCAGAAAACTAAACTAAACAAACAAACAAATAAAGAATTAGGGGATTCTCTGTGTTCGTTTTAAAATCTGGCATTTATTTATTTATTTATTACCTTTTTGACATCACATGAAAAATCTGGTTTAACAGAAACCAATTTGACATAATTTAATAAAGAAAATGCTTTTAGAGATAGTATGTCTATACTAATTATACTAGCATTCATAGTAATATTCCCAATCCTGATTTTTATTTATGAATTTCTTAAAAGAACTATACAATATTTCAGTATTGAATATCTACTTAATGAAAATTTAAGACTACATATATATTATACATAGAAAATGAAAATACTTTTGCTAGCAGAGAACAAATTATTTTTTAAATTTGATTTTAAGTTTTTTTGCATAGTGTTTCAACTTTATTTAAATTGATTCAAATTTTAACACAAAAGAGAACAATAAGTCTTTCCCTCATCCCAGGTCCCATTGACTCTGATCTCTAGAAAGCTACTTCTTGTTTTTGAAACAGGGTCTAGATGTGTAGTTCAGACTGGCTCTGAGCTCACTATGCAGCTCAGAGTGGCCTCAAACTCACAGCAATCCTCCTGCCTTTGCCTTCTAAATCCTGGGATTATAGGCGTGAGCCACCATGCGTGGCACTAAAAGCTACTTTTAATAGTTTGATATTACATGTTACAATACAATCCCATCATTTAAAAAAATGACATTGAAGGACCTGAAGCCAGAAAATGCATATGAAAAGCTACCTTATACTTAAGGAAAAATAAAGGGCAAAATAAGCCCACACTTGTTAGACGCCAAATGTGACAAGTTCATGATTTCCCATCATTTGAGGAATGAAGTTGGAAACCAAAGGAGGAAGTTAAAAGAATTTTATTGGAAGGAAGGAGAAGAAAAACTCCTGGATTTTGGGGGTGTGTGTGTGTCCCTGAGTAGGTTGCCCTGATGCTCTTTGTTAGGGATGATTTATACAGCAAAATCATAGTGTGGTACAACGTGGGTCAAACTACAACCAACCTTTAGGATTATAAGTACAGCCACTTAGCTAATACTGATCTGACAGAGAAAGCAGTAATGTAGCAGAGTACTTGGAAAGAACAAAGGCATTTTTTTGCAGGGTGTGGTGGCACAAGTCCCTCTGTAATCCTAGCACCTGGAATGCTGAGGCAAGAGGATTGCCAGAAGTTTGAGGCCAGCCCGGACTAGTGAGTTCAAGGCCAGGCTGTACTACATAGTGAGATACTGTCTTAAAATGAAACAAAACAACAAAAGACCACCCCCCCAATAAACAAAAACAGAAAGAGTTTTGGAAACAGAGGGGTGTATGAGTCCAGATGTGTTTCTATCACCCATTTACATGTCTGATGCTTATCTGGGCCCGCTGGACCAGATGGTGCTAATTACAACATAATCCCAAATTACTGTTTATTTCTAGGGAGGCAGGAGCCTAGCTCTCTTCGAATTTGCCTCTAGCCACAACTCTCAGATCTTTCTTTTGTGCTGACTTTCTGGAAGGCCCAATCTCTTTTTCACTGCATATCTTTTTTTTTTTTGAGACAGGGTCTCGCTTTGTAGTTCAGGCTGGCTCTGACCTCACTATGTAGTCCAGGCAAGCCTCGAACTCAGCAATCCTCTGTCTCTGTCTCCTGAGTGCCTGGATTACAGACATGAGCCACCATGCCCGGCCACTGCATATCTTTTTAATTTAGCTGACTAAAATAGCAGGACCAGAACCTATGTCTCCTGACATTTTAGTTCATGACCATGCAACACTAAGACACACTGACTTTTTAAACTAGTGAGTTGGCAACTGATTAATCTATCTGGTTAATCCCATTATTAATTTGAAATTCAAAGTAGCATGGTTTCAGAATCACACAAATAGAAAGAAAGTTGCTGAACAGAAAAGCGAGAGGGGACAAGGTTTTTGGTTCTTCAAAAGGAGGTAAGGGATTTGACAGGGGCTGATTCACAGGCTTGACTTTTGCTGAGCCCTGGGGATGGCGGATGTCAGGCCAAGAATGCTGATGTCAGCACCACATAGAGACTGGCCTCAGGGCTTCGACCTTCAGACCTATGGCAACCAGCCCTTCTGCTCTCTCCAAGACTTTGAGGAGTTTGCTTCTGCCTCACCCATCCGGATCTCAACACGGATTTTCTGTGGTAGGGATGACACCTCGCTTTCACCTCTTTAATCAGCAGCCAGTGTGGTACAGTGAAGAGATGAATAGGCGCCAGAATTAAGCCCGCCCAGGCATAGTGAACAGGGTCTCAGGATATTTGGGTCCAACAACCAGAGCCGATCAGGACCAATGGGTCTGGTCTTGGGGCCCTGGCCTTAAAGTACCCAAGTTCTCAGCTCCTGGGGGCACATGGCCAGTGGCAGGGGCCCACAGCCAATCTTCTCTACTCATCAGTCCTCTCCCGGTCGAGGTCGCCCCTTTCAGCTGCGCTCCAGTTCCCCAAAAGGCCGCCCCACCCTGCTTTTCCAGCGAAGACCGATCACGCGGCCAAGAACGAGACTCTCAAACTGGGCAAATCTCCCAGTCCCGCTAGAGCAGGCAGCTATACTCCGCGTGAGAGTGGGAAGGAACCTTGACAGGCAAGGCTGCGGCCCAATGGGTCATTTCTGCATTCTTGTGTGGGCCAATGAGGCACGTGGGGCGGGACTTCCGCCTCACCCTGATGTTGTCCTCTTACCTCAGACTCCGGCTGTGGGGGTCGGTGCGGATTTCAGTCATGAAGTCAGGCTAGGGTTTTCTCCCGCAGCAGCGAGGCCGGCGAGCGTGTGTCTCGGGGCCCAGCCCTCCAGGTAAGAGCCTGTCAGGCTGCGCGGCAGCTGGGCAGGGGGCGTCCCCGAGGGGCCTGGCTGGCGAACACACCCCCCACGCTGGCCCTGGAGATTGAGTCGGCCCCACCGCTGACGACTGTGGTGCTTTTCCCCAGCGTGGGGAAGAGTGCATTTGGCTTTTTTCACCAAAAAAAAAAAAAAAAAAAAAAAGTGCCCTGACCCGGGAGAAACAAGTCTCCCCGCACCCGCATTCCGTCAGTTTGTATGTGTCCAAAGTTGCCGGGTTGTCTGTTTTGCTTCTCACGTTCTCTTTTTGAGAAGTCAGGAGGCGGGGAAGATGATTTAAAACCCCTTTCTTGGTCCATCACTTGCCGCGAAGTCCTCGGTTCAGGTCATTTGACTTTAGTTGTGGGGGTTGTTTTGTCTCTGGGGGTTAACAAACGGAGCAGTCACTTCCTTTCTTTCTTCCTCCCAAAGCTCAGATTAACGCCTGGGACGTGACCCCGCTGGGGCCAGCTACCAGGTCCCTGCACCCCTAAAGTCAGCATTTCTGTCCACAGGCAAATTGATTTACATTATTGAAAGAACTCTGCGCCAGGGAGGGAGTGGGCAGACACCGAGCGATGTATTCCAGAAGCAATCACGTAACTTTGTGGGGAGCCACTGCATGGTCTGTGGGTGCTTTAAGGAAATTCCTCTTCTTCGTGCGGTAGTAAATTCCCGATACTGTCGTTTCATCCTCAGATTCAGCACCGTGAGCAGCTGCTATGATCTTTTATTTTTGCCCCAAACCTGCCTGGCTCTGCCAGTGATGCAGCAGGACTCATGAAAGCTAAAGCATTCCTTTCAACCATGACGAGTGGTTCTCCGAGGAGAACTTGTGCACTTTTTGATACAATGTAAAATGAGTGCGCCTCCAAGAAGTTCCAGTAGAGAAGCCCATCAGTTCAAGATTTAAGGAGGACTTTCAAGGGTTTAATCTGTTTTAAGGGCAGTTTTTAATAACTCGAGAGATAGCTCCTTATTAAGTTAACAAAACTGTGGTAATTAAAAAGAAGTTAAGTGTGTTGTATAGGGATTCTGAATGGATTTTAGAATCAACTTGGTGCATTGAGATAAATATTAAAAAGAAAAAAAATTTTCAAAGGATGTGTCATGGAGTAACAAATTTCATGAAACTTGTTTACTTTAAAAAATGTGTATTAAGAAGACAATATATAAGTCATTATGCATTATGGCAAAGGCAAATATTTCAAAATACTAGATCTCAAATTTGGAGTCAGGGTCCACTGTGCCACTTACTAATTCTATGATCTGAAAATAAGGACACTTTTGAAAATTAAACAAAATGAAATATTTGTAGCATAATTAATCCTCAAAGTTTTTTTGTTTGTTGTTGGTTTCCAAATGGATAGAAGCAGTTATTTCTGTGTAAATAGAGGCAACTTCTGTGTCATTGTCAACTCACAATTTCAGTGTAAGAAGTGACAACATAAATACATGTGGTATTTATTTACTTCTCTCTTGTTTGAAGTCAGCTAGCTTCATGTATTCATGTATAATGTAAATCATGTGAACAAAATTTTGATTTGGAAAGTTTAATACTGAAGGGGTTGGAATAAATTCTCATTTGTTCTTGTTATTTATTTCATGCATTTTTGGAGAGCCCTAAATTGTTGCTAGCATTCAGCTTTTTTCCCTTGATATTTTCTACATTCCAGAGTAACAGATTTATCAGTGTCTCAAGATGCTTAATTTTAGCAAAGAGAGGGTAAGACTAGAAACATGACTAGAGGGGTCGTTTTATGTCTCTGAGTTAACTTGGGTAGCAAGATACTTTGTTTTATAGTTCTTGTCATAGAGATGTATGAAATGAATTTGGTTTTGTTAAACATTATGATATGTTTACTTCATGTCAGTGTGACCTAAAAATGATTAGAAAGGGCCGGAGGGTTAGCTCAGTGGTTCTGGCGCCTGCCTCGCAAGCGCAAAGTGCTGAGTTTGATCCCTGGTAACCACATACAATGCTGGGCGTGGAGACTCACATCCACCAGCAATCAATACCACACACCACAGTGCCGGGCGTGGTGGCTCACGCCTGTAATCCCAGCACTCAGGAGGCAGAGACAGGAGGATTGCTGAGTTCGAGGCTTGCCTGGGCTCCATAGTGAGCTCAGGGCCAGCCTGAACTACAAAGCGAGACCCTGACTCAAAAAAAAAAAAAAAGAATTAGAAAAATGGTTAATGATTTTTAAATAAAAAGTACAATTTTGAACATTTTCAGATGTGGGAATAAATATTTAGCAGAAGGTACAATGAATTTAAGTCAAAGTAATGTTTTTGTACCTTTTGACATGGTATTACCACATGGTATTTCTTTTTCTTTTTTCATTTTTTGAGACTGTGTCTCGCTTTCTTGTTCAGGCTGGCCCTGAGCTCACTATGTAGCCCAGGCAAGCCTCGAACTCAGCAATCCTCCTGTCTCTGCCTCCTGAGTGCTGGGATTACAGGCGTGAGCCACCACGCCTAGCACTGTGGTATGTGGTATTGATTGTTGGTGGGCGTGAGTCACCACGCCCAGTATTATATGTGGTTACCAGGGATCGAACTCAGGACCTTGTGCTTGCGAGGCAGGCGCCGGAACCACTGAGCTAAAACTCTGGCCCCCACGTGGTATTTCATCTGGTAGTTTCACATGACATAAAAGGGGGGAAGAAACTTGGTAAGCGTTGTTAGTTGTCTCAAAAAGAAGGAAATAATTAGTAGACAAATGAGTTTATTTTACTAAGCGTGATAGTAAATCATAGTTTAAAAATTTATGATCTGGGGCCGGAGATTTAGCTCAGTAGTTCCAGCGCCTGCCTCACAAGCGCAAGGTCCTGAGTTCGATCCCGGTAACCACATACAATGCTGGGCGTGGTGACTTACGCCCACCAGCAATCAATACCACATACCACAGTGCCGGGGTTGGTGGCTCACACCTGTAACCCCAGCACTCAGGAGGCAGAGGCAGGAGGATTGCTGAGTTCGAGGCTTGCCTGGGCTACATAGTGAGCTCAGCGCCAGCCTGAACTACAAAGCGAGACCCTGTCTCAAAAAAAAAAAATTTATGATCTGTGGGTATTTATTGGGCGCATATAAAAATAATAGTGGTAAGCTTTTTGCACAGCTTTTTTACACTGCATAAAATTGATTTGAGAACAGTGACAAAATGATTAGTATTGCCGAAGTTTATATACATAGCAGATAAATAACAACAACAACAACAAAGAACTGATAATAGCTCACATTATCATGAGCCAAATCCATTTCGAAGTATTTTACTTCACAGAATTCTCACAGTCATTGATGAATAGTTGGTATGGCATCTCACATACGCAGCTCGTTGAGTTAACACAGTAGTGGAATAGTTTGAATTCAATCCTAGGTACCTTCACTTATATAAAGCCTATCCCTCTTGTGTCATGTTTTACTTAAAAATACAGAGTCGTATTGGAGTATTTTGTGTTCTTTACTTTCTGGGTCACATTAGTGACTTCACTTGCTTGACTTTGGGTAAACACTTGCTCAATTAATCTATTTCCTCATAGTGTTTGGAGATTAAAATAATTTGTGAAGCACTAGGCAGAATATGTTCACGATATGCCTTAGTCTTTATCTTTTTCTGGAAGAGGTGGCTATTTGAAAGACTGTTAGGAAGTGGAAGATAGAAGACTAAAGATAGGTGGGGAATGTAGCTCATTAGTGCATAAGAACATTGCCCAGACAAAGGTATAGAAAGATACAGAAAAAGGTAAGGAAACAGAGTACATTTGCCAAGGTTGTGTGTTTCAGGAACAGGCTGGTAAAGATAAATGAATAGAGATTATGGAGATACCTAAATACCAAAGTATTTTGTATAAGACTTTTAGTTGAGAAATAGCTCTTTTCATTAACATTAATCTAGGAACAAAGGTTCAGTGTAGAAGTAGAAGTCTGGAGGTACGAATTGTATGGAGTTTAGTTACAAAATTGAGGCAAGATGTGATGATTGTAATAAAGGGTACAGATTATACTAACAGTGACATTGGAGTCTGACATGAGTATGGGTAGTAGGGTAATAATTTTGGGGAGGATAACAGAAGTATGGATATAAGATGAACAGGATTTGGTGGAAGGGGATTTAGGAGATGAGGTGATATAGGGAAATTCAGTTTTGTAGTCATTCAGATGTTTAGCAGAATGAAATGAAAATTGGAAGCACTGGCTGTTCTGTTAAAAGGGAAGAGACCATATTCTCACACTATGAGGAAATGGTCTATAGAAATCATGCTCCTGTGATTGCTGAAATTTCTTAAATCTGAAAATCCTTTATTTAATAAAGGATTATTGTTTTTCCCTGTAGTATGTTTTGTGTCTTGGGAATATGGCACCTATATGAGGGAATAAGGGGTAGGTGGGATGATTATAGGGAGGGAAAATTGTGTAAGCCTACAGGGCTTGCATTTATCATTTCAAAAGAGAAATGGTAGGGCCCAGGATTTCACTCAGTGGTGCCACTACCTGCCTTGCAAACGCAATGTCATATGTTTGATCCCTGGTACTACAAAAAGAGAAATGGTAACTTGGAGGCTAGATGTATTTATTCTTAGGAAAAATAATATATATTTTTTGTTGTGCTGGGAATTGAGCCTGGGGCCTTACACTTGCTATGCAAGTGTTATACTACTGAGCTACATTCCCCACCTAGCTATGAACTTTTTTTTGTGGTACAGGTGATCGAACTCAGGGCCTTGCACTTGTGAGGCAGATGCAGTGCCATTGAGCTATAAATCTCCAGCCCTAGTATGAACTTTAATCCTCACTTACTAGGAGCTTTGAAAAATGCTCTGACTTTACTGCCAGGCTTTTTTTTTTTTTTTTTTTTTTTTGCTTTTTGGAGACAGGGTCTCGCTTTGTAGTTCAGGCTGGCCCTGAGCTCACTATGGTGCCCAGGCAAGCCACCACGAACTCAGCAATCGTCCTGTCTCTGCCTCCCGAGTGCTGGGATGACAGGCATGAGCCACCACGTCCGGCATTGTGGTATGGGGTGTTGATTGTTGATGGGCGTGTCTCCAGCCCAGCATTATATGTGGTTACCGGGGATCGAACTCCGGTCCTTGCGTTGCGAGGCAGGTGCTGGAACCACTGAGCTAACCCTCCGGCCCCTGCCAGGCATTTTTAAACTTACTTGAATGTTAAACTGTTGTAACATGTCCAGATTTATTTATTTTTGTTATCTCCTCTTCATTACCTTGAATTGATTAATAGCAAAATCTTTAAAATTAGAGTGTGTGAGATTGTTATGGGGATAACATTGTGGGGATACACACCAGGAAAGTCTGTATTTCCATCATAGCCAAGACTGGGATAAAAGGAAAAGGTGCATAGTATGGTAAGTGTAGAGATTCTTTTGTCAAATGATGATAATGATGATACCAATTTTGAGAGTTGTTTTGAAAGTTGTAATACATGGAAAATGCCAGGAATGAGATAGATAGTAATTGAGATGTTTTTGTTATCATCATTATCCTAACAAGTATGTACAAACATAGGATTCTAGGACCTAGAGTAAGAAAGAAAAACTTCTGGAGACCCTTTGTACTTGAAGAAGGGCTCAAGACTAAGAAGAAGAAGGGCCTGTAGGTTTTTTTCTTGGCAGATTTTATAGAGCTTTGTGCAACTGGATAGGACCTGATAGTAAATTAAGCAGTAAAATCTATCCATTTCTAAGTTATTTTTAGTTCTTTGTCATGTTAGGCCTGAATAACTGGCCAGCCAAACAAAGTATTGTGTTGTGTATGAGCTGGACAAGGATATGTTGATGTATTTTGTTTTACCATAATTAGAAACATTATTTGGATCCTACTATGTATGGGTATTTCCTTCTGTTTTAGAGACAGGATCTTGCTTTGTAGTTCAGGCCAACCCTGAACTCATTATGTAGCCCAGGCTAGCTTTGAACTCAGCAGTCCTCCTGCCTCTGCCCTGAGTGCTGGGATTACAGGCATGAGCCACCACGCCTGACTGTCTATGGGTATTTCTATAGCATTGATTCATCCAACAAATATTTATGAAATCCCTTGTCTCTTGAGACACTGCTGTAGGCACTTATTTACCTCAGTGAATTGAAGAGACACTGGAGTTTATCTTCTAGAGGGAGAAATAAATCATGTTTTCTTTGTAGAAATTAATTAAATATTCTTGTTTTATTATTTAGAAGGTCATATGGCAGTTAATAAGAGCAGGTACCAGGTTATAATTAATTGTGTAGACCACTTGGAACTAAGACTATGTTTTTTCTTACTCATATTTATCTCTCCATTTTCCCCTTCCTGTCAGTAGAATGACTTATTTTTGTATACTGCTTTGTACTGTACGTATGTTGAGTGTTACTTTGTCTTTAGATTTATTATATCCTCTTTGTCACTACAAATTGATTAGAAAAACCTTCAAAATCATTAGCTCAGGGGGCTGGAGATTTAGTACAGTGGTTCTGGTGTGCTTCGCAAGCGCAAGGTCCTGAGTTGATCCCTGGTAACCAGCATACAATGCTGGGCGTGGTGACTCATGCCCACCACCAATCAACACCACATACCGCAGTGCTGGGTGTGTCATGCCACCACAGTGCTGTAATTCCAGCACTGGGGAGGCAGAGGCAGGAGGATTGCTGAGTTCGAGGCTTGCCTGGGCTGCATAGTGAGCTCAGGGCCAGCCTGAACCACAAAGTGAGACCCTGTCTCAAAAAAAAAAAAAAAAAAAAGAAAAATCATTAGCTCAACAACTGTACATATATTTGAAATGTTTATGATGTGGAGAATGAAGTTGTGTTATGACAAGGGCTAGATCTTGAAGGAATCTGCCAGAAGTGTTTGTGGTGTACTCACTGAATAGGGGGTAGGGAAAAAGTGAAGGGTGCTGTGAATTGGATTACTTGCTAGTCTATGAAGTTGTAATGGAAGGTTATATTATTGTCCTGAGCATCAGTATTAAGGAATTCAGGTGTTACTCAAGTTGCCTACCACTAAATTGGGTGACTTTGCTTAAATAAGTTCACCTCTTAGTTCATTTCCTATCTATAAATGAGGTGGTTCACATTTTCCAGTATAAAAAAAGATCAGTTTTTAAGATTTCTTTAGAAATAACTATTTCACTAAAGTACTTTAGAAATTGTATTTCAGGAATATAGATAATTGTACTTTAGGAATACAGATAAACCAGAGCTGATTAGGAAGCTGTATTGAATAGTTGTATTGAATAATTAAATTTACATTTCTAGTTAATAAACCTAAAACAGTGTACAAAATTAGTTATGTTTGATGCTATTTATTAACAAGACTGCTTTGTAATTTTGTTTTTTCTTCCTGGTACTACAGGTTGAACCCAGGGCCTTAGCACTGAGCTGTATTCTTAACCTTTTTTTTTTTTTTTTTTGAGACAGGGTCTCGCTTTGTAGTTTAGGCTGGCCCTCAGCTCACTATTAGCCCAGGCGAGCCTCAAACTCAGCAATCCTCCTGCCTCTGTCTCCTGAGTGCTGGGATTACAGGCGTGAGTCACCACGCCCAACGTTGTATGTGGTTACTGGGATCGAACTCAGGACCTTGCACTTACGAGGCAGGCGCCAGAACCACTGAGCTAAATCTCCAGGCCCTCCCTAGCCTTTTTAATTTACCCTGACTGGACTACAATGTATAGTTCTCCAGCCTCAGGCTTCCAGAGTGTTAGGATCATGGCCATGATTTTTAAAAAGCAAAATATGTAGTTTATTCCTTGCCATTAGGTAGCGGAAAAATAAGCCATGGCGGGGGGTCAGTGATGTGGCTTAGTGGCACTATGCCAGCTTTGCAAGCGTCCTGAGTTTGATCCCCAGTACCACCAAAAAAAAAAAAAAGAAAAGAAGAAGCCAAAGTTTTTTAGGTGTAAGCAATAGATCAGAGTAGTTATTCAGACCCGACTGTATACTACTGTCATTTATCTGTTATTTTACTAGTGGCTAGTTATACAAAACAAAGTGTATTTCCTAATTGATGTATAACTATAAAAACTTGATTTAGAGGTTCCCAGTCACATTTATTTTCAAATGATCAAAATACTCAAACTTTATAGAGGAAATGAATTTTCGCTGGGAAATAATCCCCATAGGAACTGATGATAAGCAAATATTTTTGAGTGACTTTATCAGAGAGAAAGTAGGAGTCAAGTTTCTTTTCTTAGGTATGAAACACCTCATTAAAAAGTGAAAAATAGGGCTGGAGGTTTAGCTCAGTGGTTCCGGCGCCTGCCTCGCAAGGTCCTGAGTTCTATCCCCAGTAACCATATACAATGCTGGGTGTGGAGACTCATGCCCACCAGCAATCAATACCGCATACCACAGTGCCGGGCGTGGTGGCTTACGCCTGTCATCCCGAAGCACTCAGGAGGCAGAGGCAGGAGGATTGCTGAGTTCAAGGCTTGCCTGGACTACATAGTGAGCTCGGAACCAGCCTGAACTACAAAGCGAGACCCTGTCTCAAAAAAAAAGAAAAAAGAAAAAAAGATTTAACCCTGTGTTTTCTTCTAAAAGTTTTCTAAGTTTAGTTCTTATATTTAGGTCACTGAGCCATTTTTTTTCCTGCGGTATATAGCTTTATTGTCTTACATGCGAGTATCCAGTTAGTCCTCGTATACGTGTTAGAGGCTATTTGGTCTCAGCAGCTTTTTTGAAATCCAGTTGACTGGGTTGGGGATGGCACTCAGCCGTGCAGCACCTCTGGCAAGCCTGAGGCCCTGAGTTTGATTCCATTCCAAAAAGAAGAAAATCAGTTGGCCAGAAAACCAGTTGGGTTTTTCTAGACTTTCAATTATCCTCCTAGTTATTAGTCTTTATGGCATTGTCATACTGTCTTGATTATTTTATCTTTCTAGTAAGGAAATTCTGAGATTAAGAAAGGTAAATTTGAGGGGAGTTGTGGTACACACCTGTACGCTTTCAGAGGGTTGAGACAGGAGGATCCTGTGAATTCAAGGCCAGCCTGGATATATAGTGAGTTTAAGGTTAGTCTGAACTACATAGGAAACCCTGTTTTAAAAACTAAAAATTCTTCTACACCTCACACCAGTAAATATGAGAAAAAGATAATCAATACAATGAAAATAACACTTATGTAGAAATGTAAACAGGAACAGTCTCTTTGGAAAACAATTTGGTAATATATATAAAGCCTTAAACTGTTTCTTTGGTATTACAGTTTCACACCTAGGAATCTATCCTAAGAAGAAAATCAAAGAAGTGGAAAGAAATTTGTATTTATTGTAGGACTACTCATAGTTGCAATAGTTAACTACTGTTCAATTACTATAGTTATATATATTATATATTATTATAATTACTCTAGAGTATGATACTAAGTAATTATTAGCATGGTACTTAAGAACCTTAATGATAAGGGAAAATATTTGATAAACTTCAAGTTAAAGCCTGTAAATCATAATATAGTATGATACAAATGATGTAAAATATGCACAGACAAAAAACTGTCAGTTATGGTTGGATTTGAGAAGCAGAATCATTGTGAATGATATGAGTTATATAGAAAAGGATTTAGACTTTAAGAAATTATGTCAATCCATTAAGATATATGTGTAGGACCTGATGTGTTGGATGAACAGGGCCATTACAGAGGGGCTGGATAGCAGGAAGGAGAGTTGGAGGGAGATAGAGCAAAGATATAATAGGACCTGTGAGGATAAAATGCATCACACAAGGACAGGGACTTATGTTGTCTATAAATGTTACAATTGTGAATAGTCCTTGTTTTCTATGTTCCTTCTAATGATCATTATTTTTAGTTTTTTTTTTCTTTTTTGTAGTTCAGGCTGGCCCTGAGCTAACTATATAGCCCATATAAGCCTCAAACTCCTCAATCCTGCCTCTGCCTCCCGGGTGCTGGGACTATAGGTGTGAGCTACCACGCCCAGCATTATAGTATGTGGTACTGATTGCTGGTAGGTGTGAGTCACCATGCCTGGTATTGTTGTATGTGGTTAATGGGGATCAAACTCAGGACCTTGTGCTTGCTAGGCAGGCACAGGAACCACTGAGCTAAATCTTTGGCCCTTTTTTTTAGTCTTTTGAGATAGGGTCTTACTTTGTAGTTCACTACTGAACTCACTATGTAGACGGCCTAGCCTCAAATTTATAGCAATCCTCTCTCTGCCTCCTGAGTGCTGGGATTATAGGCATGAGCTACCACGCCCCACTGTTTTTAGTATTAGAAAAGAAATCATATAAATTTTACTAGACAGCAACATAATAATATAGAAAAAGGCTATTTAACATAGCATTAAGTCAGTAAAATAATGAAACCAGGATTAGAACTCTGATCCTGGTATTATAGCTCTCCTTAAAGTCTTTATTTTTTCCTTAAAATTTTTTTTTTTTTTTTGAGACAGGGTCTCGCTTTGTAGTTCAGGCTGGTGCTGAGCTCACTATGTAGCCCAGGCACGCCTCGAACTCAGCAATCCTCCTGTCTCTGCCTCCTGAGTGCTGGGATTACAGGTGTGAGCCACCACGCCTGGCATTGTGGTATGTGGTATTGATTGCTGGTGGGCGTGAGTCACCACGCCCAACACTGTATGTGGTTTTGGGGATCAAACTCAGGACCTTGCGCTTGTGAGGCAGGTGCTGGAACCACTGAGCTAAATCTCTGGCCTCTTCCTTAAAATTTTTACATTTCAAATTTAAAAGCTAATTAATTTTGTCAGGTTCTGAGAGAAACCATAGTAACTTTTATATCTGGAAAATTTTCGGTCTTTTGCAGTACTTATATTTAGATTAGAGGAAAAAAATTATTTTAAATGCTGGGACCAGGCATTTATCTCAGTGGTTCTGGCGCCTGCCTTGCAAATGCAAGGTCCTCAATTCGATCCTTGATCCAAAAAAAAAAAAAAAAAAAAAAAGTTGGAAGAAATTTCATAATTGAAACAAAACTATGACCTAAAAAATTATCAGTTAAAAACATTGCAAAACTTTTTTTCTGAGTCATTTGAGAGTAAATTGTTGTCTGGGTGCTTTATTACCTCCAAATACTTTAAGCTTCCTACAAGTAAAAATATTCTTCTTGGAGAGATAAGTGATTTCAGGACTTGAAAAGGAAAAGTACAAGATGGTACTGGGAAACCTTGTGCCAGTAGAAACTATTGAAGAATGATGGAAACATGTCAAAAAAGACACAGAAGCCAAGACACACAAGAAATGAGACCCTAGTGGTCAGACCAAGTACCACTGAATTTTTGATCTTGAATTCCTGGCCTACATGATTGTCCTGTCTCACCATCTTCAGTAACTAGAACTGTAGGCATGTACCACTATGCTAGGCTTTAATGTGTATTTTTTTTTTATTTGGGGGACAAACCCAGGTCTTCACATAGGCTGGGCAACTACTCTGCCACTGTGCAACACCCTCAGCCCTGCATAAAACATTTAATGTTAAAGTCTCATTCTTATTTTTTTTTAAACTTAGCTAACAGATGGGTATATTTAGAACTTTCATAGAAGTTGTTAATGAGAGACCATGTGTATTCATTCTAAAACATAAATGTCAATACAGGCTTGGAATTGTTTATACATTCATAAAATAAAAATCTGTGTCTTTGAGAATTATATATGCTTATGGAAAATATGGACACTAAAGAATAATCATAAAAGTTAAGAAAATTATAGCATGATTAAAAGTAATGATTATTTTGAGAAAATCAGCAGAGAAAGTCAAGAGGATTGAGAGATAGCATATATCTAGGCAGGTTATGGACCCCTGACCAGGGGAGAGAATAGGGTATAGAAAAGAAGGGCAAAAATAGTGCCATGAGATGATGTTTTAAGGAAACAGTGGCTGTAGTCAGTGGTAATTAATGGTATAAGTTGATCTGGTGCCCTCTACTTTTTTCTATGCTGAGTTTTAAAAAATTATCATTATGTAACAGACCTAATTTTATGCATATGTACCCACATTTTCTGTGGGTCATGGCAATGCTCAGTTTTTTTTTCAGGAAATGTACATAAATTAAGAATGGGGAATGAGGTGTGGAGATGAGGAATAAAAGAGTTGATTCATTTAGTCAGTTAGACGTTAGTGTTCATATACAGATATTGAGTTCCCTTAAAATAGAGAAACTGAAATGACAGTGCAAACTAATTTTCCTTGCATTGTTTTGTTATATTTTAGCCATTGTTTTAAAGAGCAGAAGAGAAAACATTCATGTCAGATGCTTAATGCAGTGCCCGACACAAAATTAGTTTTTCTAGTGATGTTGGGTTACGTGGTGAGGGTGACATTTGTGTGAAGTATCATAAAGTAAAACTTTCTGTCTAGAAGTTCAGTGCATTGTCTATTGCATGACAGAGCCAGACAGTAAAATATTCTAAATCAGGAGATTGATACTATAAAGTACACTGGGCAGAATATTCTTTTGTTTTTTTGAGACAGGGTCTTGCTTTGTAGTTCAGTCTGGCCCTGAGCTCACTGTGTAGCCCAGGCAAGCCTTGAACTCACAGCAATCCTCCTCCTGCCTCTGCCTCCTGAGTGCTGGGATTACAAGCATGAGCCACTACACCCGGCTATAGTAAAATTTTTAAGGTTTAATTTTAGAGTGATTTCATGGGAGAGGTATTAACTGGACATCTTGTTTTTATTTAGAAAATTAAGCTTTGTTTTTGTCTTATTTTGTTTTCTCATGCAGTACTCCTGGTGACAACTTTTTCTCATTTATCTTAAAAGCTTTAAAAAAATTATGCTTTATGAGAATTCAAATATAGTATATTTTAGTAGTTCTAGTTGTCTGGACATTTTGATGCTTTATAATGAATATATGAAATTAATGACATTCTGGTGTTATATGAATTGAGAACACTATTCTGGAGAAGATTTTATAGTACCACATATATACATGCATGTATATGTGTATATACATGTATATGTGTATATATACAGTACATATACATACATATATGACCATGATCACAGTTTTAGGAAAAATAGTCTAATAAAATATGGCTGGCTGTTACAGATTTTCTATTAAAATAGTTAATTATCCACTTATTTTTTTCTGTCAATAGTATAGAATGCATTTTTTGATGCTTATTGTAGTTTAACATACATTTGTTGAGGAATTAAAATTGATATCCATTAAATATTTTTGCAAGTTGGGAGAACATAATTATTTTAGTGGAGTATTTTTGTTCATGTTTTGAAAGCCATTGATGCTCAGGTATGTAGCTTTCTTGTGGACATGGTTGACTGTTTAATGAATAATAATTGGTACTCAGGCAGTTGACATCAGACTGTTCAGTCATCTTTGGAATTAGAAGTGAATTTTCTGAATAGAATGTCAGTGAAGTTATTAAATGGTTCTGCCATTTTAAAATGACGTTTGAAAATGTAATTTTGTTAGATGAATTCTATAATATTTCTGTACATTAAAATGTGAAGTTAGGATTTACTGCAATGCTTGGGAAGTTTTTAAATTTTGCAATTATCAGAACAGAATTAGATGAGTCACTGTCATCCGTGCTACTAAAGCCATGCAAATAATCACATGTGTGAGACAGTGTATTTGGGTTCTCACAAATGGGGCCAAGAGAAACATCAAAACCACAAGTTTATGTTGAAAAAAATTAGTAAAAATAAGGTTTTTGACTAGGCTATTTTAGTTTTTGTTTTTTTTTTTGAGACAGGGTTTTGCTTTGTAGTTCAGGCTGGCCCTGAGCTCACTATGTAGCCCAGGCAAGCCTTGAACTCAGCAATCCTCCTGCCTCTGCCTCCCCAGTGTTGGGATTACAGGCATGAGCCACTATGCCCAGCATTGTGGGGTGTGGTACTGATTGCTGGATATCATATCATTGTATATGGTTACGGGGATCGGGGATTGGGGGATCAAACCAGGGACCTTGCTCTTGCTAGGCAGTCTGTGGAACCACTGAACTAAATCTCCAGCCTAAGGCTTTTTAGTTTTTTGAAACAGGGTCTTACTTTATATTTCAGGCTGATCTTGAACTTACTATCTAGCCCAAGCTAGCCTCAGACTCCTGGGAATTCCTCCTGCCTCTGCCTCCTGAGTCCTGGGATTATAGGCATGAGCCACTATGCACTGCTTTGGGTAAGCTGTTTTAAGGAAAAAGAGAGAGACAGAGGTGTAGTTTAGTGGTAGAGCTTACACCTAGCATGCACAAGGTCTTGGATTCACAGCACTGGGAAAAAAAAGAAGGAAAAGAAAAAGAAAGAAAGATAAAAAAAGAAAGAAGGAAGGAAGGAAAGAAAAGCAGAAAGGAAAGGAAAAGAAAAAGAAGGGAAGGGGGACAAAGAAGAAAAGAAAGAAAATACTGTTGAAAAGGAAGTTGGTTTTATTTGCAATTCTAGAATAGGGTAGCAGTTTGGGTCAAAAGTGGTTCAGAATGTCCATGTGGGTACATGTGTGTTATAGTCCTAACCAGAGAAAAGGAAGAGACACACAGGAAATGGAAGTACAGAAGGCGATTCAAATGGTTACAGCTTACCACTTGCCTTATGGTTTGAATAGTTGGCTACTTGGGATTAGCTGAAGCTTTACTTTTTATAAGTATAAATTAGTCTATTTTACATATCAAGTTAGGTAAATTCTCACTATACAGAGAAACCTACAGGTGAGACTTAAAATAGGTAGCTTTAATGAGGCTCAATTAAGATCAGAAATGAAAGAAGAGACAATATCAACTTTAAAGATTATGAGAGTATTATGAACTATTGTATGCTAAAAAGTGTATAACCTTGATAAGATGAACAAATTCATAGAAATACACGATCTACCAAGACCTTGTAATGAAGAAATAGAGTCTGATTACATTTGTAGCTAGTAAAAATATTGAATCATCAATCAAAAACTTCCCAAGAAAGAAAAGCCCAGGCTTTCTAGAAGATTCTACCAAACATTTAAGTGACACTCATCCTTTTTAAGGATGGTACTTTTCTTCTGGAACTTATAAGGAGCTAAAATTAATCCTGATACTGTCAGACAGAAATTCTATAAGAAAAAAATACTCTGCAGCTCAGTGTCTGTAGTCTTAGAAGTCCTCAACAAAATACTAGCAAACTGAACTCAATAGCATATTAAAGGTATTTTACATTGTGACCAAGTAGGACTTAGTCCTGGAATGTAAGGATAATTCAACCTTAAAAAAAAAAACTAGCTTAATAGAATTAAAAGGAACATGATCATAAAGATTGATGTAGAGAAAAACATTTGACAAAATTCTTGTGTAACAAAACATACCCCAAAATGGAAAATAGGGGCAAACTACCATCTATGAGATAATCATATCTAACAAAATTGTTGGTGAAAGGCTTGTGTCATATACTAGTACAAATTTCCCAATGTTGTGTGCGATTGTGAGCTGTATATAAAATGTACCAATAAAGAATTCAATAAAAAATCAAGACAGTTTACAAAATATTTCCTGCAAAGTATATTTTGCAGTCATATATGAGTTAAAGAACTCTAAGGATTCAGCAACAACAAAACCTGATTAAAAATGAACCCAGGACCGAAAATACATTTCTTTTTTTTCTCTTTCTCTCTTTTTCTTTCTTTCCTCCCTCTTTCCCTTCCTCCCTCCCTCCCTTCCTCCCTCCTTTCTTCTTTTCTTTCGCCTGGCTGAAAATAATTTCTTAAAAAAAAAAAAAACAAACCCAAGCCCCCCCAAACAAACAAACAAAAAACCAACACAAATGTCCTGACATGTAGTGATAGGATGGGAAGAAATAAGAACTCTTGTACATTGCTTGTGAGAATGTGAAATGGTAAAGTCTCTAGGGTAGTGATGTAGCAATTCTTTTCTTTTCTTTTCTTTTCTTTTCTTTTTTTTTTTTTTTTTGAGACAGGGTCTCCCTTTGTAGTTCAGGCTGGCCCTGAGCTCACTATGTAGCCCAGGCAAGCCTGGAACTCAGCAGTCCTCCTGCCTCTGCCTCCCGAGTGCTGGGATGATAGGCGTGAGCCACCATGCCAGGCACTGTAGTATGTGGTACTGATTACTGGTGGTTGTAAGTCACCACGCCCAGCATTGTTGTATGTGGTTACTAGGATCAAAGTCAGGACCATGCACTTGCGAGGCAGGTGCCGGAACTACTGAGCTAAATCTCCAGCCCCAAATTAACAATTTTTAAATGTTTAATATACAGACTATTGCCTTGTTCCTATTGTTCCAAAACTGTCTTTTTGTTGTTGACTAGATTGAACTGTATGTTGCATTTAAATTTAATGTTTATCATCTCTTAATTTCTAGCAGATTCATACTATTCCTCATTTAGTCCTTCTTTATTGTTTTTGTTTTTTCTATTGAATTTTATACAAACTATGGCATTCCCCTTATGCAAAGCATTCACTTTATTGTGTTTTATAACTTCCCTTTCCATTCGATTAATTCCTATAAGCTTCAAGTTAGAATAAGATTAAAATAATTTTGTAAAAAAATGTATTAGGTGAATTATAGTATAAACTGAATAGAAGGTAGAATGAGAGTTTGCCAGGTGGAAAATTCATTTACAGGGGAGCAAGCAAGTTTCAGATGAAATGTCTGCTAATAATTAGAATTCTGTCACATTGTACACAAAATTAAATATGATTAAGAATAGTGATGCTGAACAGTCTTTAGAAACCTCCTTAGTTGTTCTTAAAGATTTCTCTACTTTCAGCTTCTTTTAAAAAGTGTAACTTTCTTTTGATAATAGGCATATTCAGAATGAATGTAGACCTATATTTTATCTTAGGTAATGTGAGAAGGCCAGAAGGGGAAAGGGAAGTGAGATAGGAACTTGAAGAAGAAAAAAAGAGATGAAGGGAAGTAAGAAATGGAATAGATTTCTTTGTATGCTTCTTAGATGCTTTTATTTCTTCCTTTGAGAAGTGTCTATTCATCTCAGATGTCCATTTTTGAATTGGGTCTTTAAATTTGGGGGGGGCTGATTTTTTAACGCTCTTTATGTAGTCTAGATAATAGCCCTTTGTCTGAGGAATAGCCGGTAAAAATTTTTTACCATTTCAATCCCCGGTAACCACATATAATGCTGGGCGTGGTGGCTCACGCCTGTCATCCCAGCACTTGGGAGGCAGAGACAGGAGGATTGCTGAGTTCGCGGCAGCTTGCCTGGGCACCATAGTGAGCTCAGGGCCAGCCTGAACTACAAAGCGAGACCCTGTCTCCAAAAAGCAAAAAAAAAAAAAAAAAAAAAAAAAAAATTTTTACCATAATGTTGGTTGTCTTTTTGGTCTGCTGGTAGTTTCTCTTGCTGTGCAGAAGCTTTTTTAATAAGATGAGATCTTATTTTTTGATTCCTTCTGCTAGTTTTTATGCTATAGAAGTTTTGTTCATAAAGTCTTTCCCCAAACCAGTGTCTCCAAGAGTTCTACCTAACCTGTTGAAATGCTCAACATTACTGGTCATTCGAGCGATGCAGATGAAAACAACACTGAGATTTCATCTCACTCCACCAAGAATGGCTGCTATTGTGAAATTAACCAGCAATAAATGATGGCAAGGCTGTAGGGAAAAAGGAACCCTTCTCCATTGTTGGTGGAAATGTAGACTGGTGCAATCACTGTGGAGATTAGTATGGAGATTGCACAAAAAACTAGGATTTGAGGTGCCATTTAACCCTGTTATTCCCCTGCTAGGATATACACCTGAGAGAATTAGAAGATTCATATCGCAGTGACATATGTGCACCCAAGTTTACAGAAGCTCAGTTTTTAGGAGCTAAATCTTGGCAACAACCCAAATGCCCATCAACTGGAGATTTGATAAGGAAGATGTAGGGGGCCAGAGATTTAGCTTGGTGGTTCCAGTGCCTGCCTCGCAAGCGCAAGGTCCTGAGTTTGATCCCTGGTAACCACATACAGTTCTGGGCATGGTGACTCATGCCCACCAGCAATCAGTACCACATACCACAGTGGGGGGCGTGGTGGTTCTCACCTGTAATCCCAGCATTTGGGAGGCAGAGGCAAGAGGATTGCTGAGTTGCAGGTTTGCCTGGGCTACATCGTGAGCTCAGGGCCAGTCTGAACTACAAAGGGAGACCCTGTCTCCAAAAAAAAAAAAAAAAAAAAAAAAAAAAAAAAAAAAAAAAAAAAAAAAAAAAAAAAAAAAAAAAAAAAAAAATATATATATATATATATATATATATATATATATATATATATAGGGTTTAAAAAAATAAAATGGAATATTACTCTGCCTTAAGAATAATAAGTTTGAGTCATTTATATACTCAAACATACTTGAGGACATACTTATAAGTGAAATAAATAGGTCACAGAAGTGTAAATACTGTATCTTTTCTCTGGTATGAGAAACTGAAGAGTGTAAATGATTCTAGAATGTATGACAAGTATTGTGAAATAGAAAATATTCAAAGGGAAAAGGGGAGTAGGGGTAATAAGGAGAGACAAGAAAAATTTGATGGCTAAAAAAAGGGAAACAGTGCCGGAGCTTTAGCTCAGTGGTTCTTGCACCTGCCTAGGAAGTTTAAGGCCCCTGGTTCGATTCCTGGTAACCACATAGACAATACTGGATATGGTGACTCATGCCCACCAGCAATCAGAACTACATACCCCAATACCGGGTGTGGTGGCTCACACCTGTAATTCCATAATTTGGGAGGCAGAGTCAGGAGGATTGTTGAGTTTGAGGCTTGCCTGTGCTCCATAGTGAGCTCAGGGCTAGCCTGAACTACAAAGCGAGACCCTGTCTAAAAAAAAAAAACACAAAGTTTATGTGTATAGAGGATGGGTGTTATAGGATGGGCAGGGGAAGGTGAAAAAATGAGAATTAAGTCATTTTATATACTGATACAAATTCTCAATGTTGAGTGTGATCATGATGAATATATAAAATGTACCAATAAAATCAGTTTAAAAAAGAAATAGATTTCTTTTTCAACAAGATTCTACTAAGTTTTTTGTGTTCTCATTTTCTTTTCTTTTTGAGACAGGGTCTTGCTTTGTAGTTCAGGCTGGCTCTGAGCTCACTATGTAGCCCAGGCAAGCTTCAAACTCAGCAATCCTCCTGTCTCTGCCTCCCGAGTGCTGGGATTACAGGCGTGAGCCACCATGCCCGGTACTGTGGCACTGTGGTATGTGGTATTGATTGTTGGTGGGCGTGAGTCTCCATGCCCAGCATTGTATGTGGTTTCCGGGAATTGAACTCAGGACCTTGCTCTTGCGAGGCAGGCGCCAGAACCACTGAGCTAACCCTCCGGCCCTGTGTTCTTATTTTCTATGTATAAGTCTAAAGAAATAACTTTAAGGTATATATTCTGTTGGGCATGATGAAGATTACAGGAAAAAATATTTTATTGTATTCTGTTAAAGTGGCTGCTAAATTAAAGCCTAGTAAGAACTGTAATGGACAAGAAAGGTACAGTACTCTATGCAAATATCGAGATACTTTTATTGACTAAACTTTGATGTTTACCTAATATTCAAATGTATATACATTCTTACACTTTTGAATTAAGTTTTAATTTTAGCGTTAACACCTATTTTTGTTTAAAGAGCATAGTTTTGGACATTAGGGAATCAAGGTGGCAAGTGACTTATCCTCAGGAAGAAGGTGCCATTTCTCATTGTTATTCATGTTCTTTTCTTCCAGGTGACTTTCTAACAAGATGCTGCTCTCCATAGGGATGCTTATGTTGTCAGCCACACAAGTCTACACCATCTTGACTGTCCAGCTCTTTGCATTCTTAAACTTACTACCAGTAGAAGCAGACATTTTAGCAGTGAGTACAGTAAAATTTATTCATGCTAAAAATTATGAAAAGAAAAACTTTAAAAAGTCTTGAATGATGGATTCTTACCTGTGAACATATTAAAGAACATGTTCACAATTACTAGAAAGTGGGTTACCCTACTCACTTTTTTATTGCTTAATACTCCAGTGTAAGATCTGATGCACAGTAAGTACCTAGTAAATGATGTTGCTTTTGAGAGTGTGCATGCACACAAGTGCTTGTTTACAGTGCTTATATACTTGTGTATTTATGTAGACTCTTACTGTTTTTCACAGTGTTGACTATAAAATCTTAGTAATATCTCTATCAGTAATAACAATTTAGAAATTTCATAAGATGTCATAGAAAATTTCAGTTTAAGATTAATGAGTCAGATGAGCAGTAGTGTGATATCATAGGTTTGATAATGGGTAGAAAAGTTTTTTTTTTTTACTTTTGTGACACTGGGATTTAAACTCAGGACCTTGTGCTTGCCAGGCAGGTACAGTTTCACTGAGCTGAATCCCTGGCCCTGAAAAGTTTTTAATTATGAAGATTGCAGGGGCTGGAGATTTAGCTCAGTGGTTCTGGTGCCTGCCTTGCAAGCTCAAGGTCCTGAGTTTGATCCCGGTAACCACGTACAGTGCTGGGCATCGTGACTCACACGCACCAGCAATCAATATCACATATCATAGTGCCGGGCGTGGTGGCTCACGTCTGTAATCCTAGCACTCGGGAGGCAGAGACAGGAGGATTGCTGAGTTCGAGGCTTGCCTGGGCTCCATAGTGAGCCCAGGGCCAGCCTGAACTACAAAGCGAGACCCTGTCTCAAAAAAAAAAAGAAGATTGCAATCTGAATCCATAGTAGATTTCTCTTGGCTATGTCTTATTCTTCTTTACTACAAGAAATATATATATTTCCCATTTTTTGTTCTGTGACGGTACAAAAAGAGGAATTAACTCTGTGCGTGCATGTGTGTGTGTGTATGCGTGTGCGTGCAACTTCCATATATTCCAGGTCTCAGCTAAAGATTTATTGTTTTTACTGTCTGGGTATATCTGCTGTTTTTAATGATTTTAGATAAGAAATAGAAGGGTCACATTATTGCTGATGTAAGTTTGATGTGGTTCTTTGATGTACTTCTGCATTGTATAATACAATACTGCTGGCAGATTCTGGGATAGTTCTTTGGAGAGCAGTTTCTACACTATTGCATTTGAAGGCACAGAAGTTCTACTAGTACACATGAGAGATCTCTCTGTTTGTCATCCTCTTTAACTTTTTTTTTTTTTTTTTTTTTTTGAGACAGGGTCTTGCTTTGTAGTTCAGGCTGGCCCTGCACTCACTATGTAGCCCAGGCAAGCCTCAAACTCAGCAATCCTGTCTCTGCCTCCTGAGTGCTGGGATTACAGGTGTGATCCACCACGCCCGGCACTGTGGTATGTGGTATTGATTGCTGGTGGGCGTGAGTCTCCATGTCCAGCATTGTATGTGGTTACTGGGATTGAACTCAGGACCTTGCACTTGCGAGGCAGGTGCCGGAACCCCTGAGCTAAATCTCCGGGCCCCTGTCATCCTCTTTAGTAGAGAACTGATTGATTAGGATTTTTTAATTTATTTTCTAGTTCTTTTTGAGGTGGACTGAATGTAGTTGATACTTTTATCATTGAATCTGTTGGTACTTAAATTTCTCCTCTAACTTGGGCTGCAAATTCCTTGGAATAGTCACATAGTAACTTTTGAAATGAGTTAAAAGACTTAGGAACTGAAGAGGAAATAAAGTTCTCTGTCTTCGTTCTCTCTTTTGACTGTTTCCTCTTTCTGTTATTTTATTTTATTTTATTTTTTGAGACAGGGTCTTGCTTTGTACTTCAGGCTGGCCCTGAGCCCAGGGCAAGCCTTGAGCTCGGCAATCCTCCTGTCTCTGCCTCCCGAGTGCTGGGATTACAGGCGTGAGCCACCACACCCGGCATTGTGGTATGTGCTATTGATTGCTGGTGGGCGTGAGTCACCACACCCAGCATTATATGTGGTTGTTTGGGATAGAACTCAGGACCTTGAGTTTGCGAGGCAGGTGCCGGAACCACTAAGCTAAGTCTCCAGCCCCCCTCTTTCTGTTATTTTTAGTGCTTGTCACTCTTTCATTGTTTTTCTTTCTTTCATACCTGAGGTAGACTGTTATTTTGTGATCTATCCATCAGATGGATTGAGTGATTGTTAAGGATCTGCTCTGGAGTCCTAAGCAGATGTATGACCTGGATAAAATTACTTTCACTATGAATTAGTGGTGATGAACCTATGGCATACATACTGTTTATTTTTAAGACAGAATATGATAATGGCTTTTTTTGGGGGGGTAGTACTGGGAATAGAGCTCAGGACCTTGTGTTTGCCGGGCAGGCATGGTGCCCCTGAGCTACATCTTCAGCCCCAAAAGTTGTTAATTGCTGAGTTGGCTTTTTTCTAAACTAAAACTTAAGTATTCAGGTTTAATTGCAGTGTTGGCACTTTGAAGTAAATAAGTCGATTTTGGTTTTTAGTTTGGGATTCTTGTTTCTAAAGGTTAGCCATCACTAAAAAGTACCTTATCTTCTTTATTTGTAAACTAGAGTATTGTGGTAATTATGAAATGAGGTAAACCATTTAGAATAGATCTGATACATAGTAAATACCTCATATATGATTTTTAATCTGGATTATAATTATCATTCTGATCATCTTTTGCTCATCCCCTCAGAAAAAGACATTCAGGTTGTGTTTTTTAGTATCGAGACAAAACAAAATGTTAAGTACTGTATAGAGAAACAATCAATTCTGTTTGGCAGCATGAAGATAGGTATGAAATGGGTTGGGTTGATATCTCCCAGTGAAGAAACCATCAGCATAGGAGCTGCTTTTATCTCATCTCTGTGCTGGAACTAAAAGAGAGAAGACTACTATGAGTATAGAGATAGCTAGAGGAAAGTGGGTTGGAAAAACATAAAAGGAAGAACTAAAAACCAAGAAAGAGGAACTGAAAGTGACATAATCATTCACTGGAAGTGAGTCAAGAGGTAGAAAATATTCTTTTTAATTGACTAAAAGTATCCTGGAATTTGGGTTTACAGTAGTGTAGATTTTTTTTTTTTTTTTGAGACAGAGTGTCTGTTTGCAGATCAGGCTGGCCCTGAGCTCACTGTGTAGCTCAGGCAAGCCTCAAACTCAGCAACCCCCCTGCCTCTGCCTCCTGAATGCTGGGATTATAGGCTTGAGCCACCAAGCCCGGCATTTGTGACATGTAGTACTGATTGCTGGTGGGCATGTGTCACCATGGCTGGTATTGTATGTGGTTAGACCTTGTGCTTTCTAGGCAGGCACTGGAAACACTGAACTAAATCTCCAGCCCTACAATAGTGTGGATTTAAGTAAATTGGACATCAGGTTGATGTTGTGTCCATTTAGAGGAGCACTGAGATGCTACTTAAAAAATGCAAGCTAGTTTTTGTTGTACTATTTGTGTGCAAGATTCTTTTTTTTTCTTTTTAGATAGGGTCTTGTTTTGTAGTTCAGTCTGGCCCTGAGCTCGCTGTTTAGCTCAGACAAGCCTCAAACTCAGCAATCCTCCTGTCTCTGCCTCCTAAGTGCTGGGATTATAGGCTTGAGCCACCAAGCCTGGCATCTGTGGTATGTGGTACTGATTGCTGGTGGGCATGAGTCACCATGCCCATTATTGTTGTATGTGGTTACCGGGGATTGCACCAAGGACCTTGCGCTTGCTAGGCAGGCCCTGGAACCACTGAGCTAAATCTCTGGCCCCAAGATTGTTTTCATCTTTTTGGTTGACCATTAAGTTCTCCCCTTCTAATTTCTAGTATTTTTCCAATTAGTTGGTGATTTCAAAGAAGCTATGGAGCTGCTAATATAGTGTGTTATGACTAGTCAGGCAGGTGCTCTAAACTAGGGGGTTCTCCAGCCTCTAGTACTGTGGCCTATTAGGATCCGGACCACAAAACAGAAAGTGAATGGCAGGTGAGCAAGTAAAGTTTCAGTCATGTTTACAGCTGCTCTCTCTTGCTTCCATTACTGCCTGAGCTCCTCCTCATGTCAAATTGGTAGTGGAATGAAATTGTTATAAGAATGAGAACTCTGCTATGAACTGTGCATGGTAGTGATCCAGCTTGCATATTCCTTATGAGAATCAGTGTATGATGATCTGAGATGGAGTGGAAACATTGATGCTAGCTTTGGGGAATAGCTGCAAATACAGGTTAACATTAGCAGAGGGATTTGACTGTATAGACCATAATAAATTAGTTGCTTGCAGACTTATATCAAAATCCAATCAGTGAATGGCAAGCGGCAATTAAGCTGCTTAGGATGCAGGTTTTATAGTGTTAAGCGTCTTGTAATTCAGTTGTACAGCTGCATCCAGTGACAAGTTTTCAGTTCGAATCTGACACTTATTTTGTCACACATATGGCCCACATGTTATTTTATTTACCACTTTAATCTGCACTTCTTTTCTTCATTGTCTACTTGTTTCAGTGACTGTTTTCATAATGTCTTTGGAGAACTTCTTTGAAAAGTGGGACAGACACAATTATGAGACAGTAGAAAACTCTAAATCTGCCAACAAAGAGAAAGCTGCCTTTAAAAGAAAATACCAAGACCCCTATTTAATTTATAGTTTCATTGCAGTAGGTGTAATATGCTTGTGTAATATGTGGCAACCACTTATTAAAGCCATGAAACCTTCAGTACTTATCCATATGGAAACCAAATATCCTGTATTAAAAGACAAGGCTTTGGTTTTTTTTTTTTTAAAAAAAAAAAACATGAACAGAAAGATCAGAAGTAATTATTGTAGGTTACCACCACTTGACAAAATGTGTCTGTACTGACAGCATCATTTCTTGTAATTGGCTCCATTGCAAAATCTAAGAAGCCTTTTACTGTTGGTAAAGAGTTGATCTTGCTTGCTGCTAAGGACATTTGTGAGGAACTTTTAAGAAAGGGTAGAGTTCAGAAGGTGGCACATGTTCTTTCAGCTAGCACCATAATAAGATGAACTGATGAAATTGCAGAAGGTAGTGAGGCACAGTTGTAAGGATCAGTGAGTCATCATGATACATAGTCCAACTAATGTCAACAAAAAGGCAACAATGCTTGTATTATTGTGATATATTTTTCAGGAGGATATGCATGAGGATATTTTATGTGCAGTTTGCGGCCAACCAACATCACAGGTGCAAAACTACGCAGGTCTTTGATTCCATGCCAGTAAAACCTAACTGGTCATTTTGTGTCAGTATATACACAGATGGAGCAACTGTCATGACTGGCAATTTTCTAGTTTCACTACTTGGGTAAAAGAGGTTCCTTCAGAATGTGAATTTACATACTGCTATCCGTAGAGAAATGTTGGCTAGCTGAAAAATGTCACCCGAACTTAACAAGGTTTTTAAGGATTTGATTAAAATTACCACATTAAAGTACATGCCTTTAACTATCATCTGTTTATGGAGCTCTGTGTGGAGGTAGATACATAGTGCACATGGCTTATTTTATACATGGAAGTAAGATGGCTTTATACAGATTAATTTCCAGAGTTTTTAAGCTATAATACTTACTCTAGAGAATTCTTTTAGGAAAACAGGTACCATTGGCAACATTCCACTGACAGAGTTGGTTGCAAAACTTGCTTACTAATATGACTTATTCAAACTACTAATTGAACTTAATCTGTCACTTTAGAGGAAATTATAACTGTGTTCAAGTCAGCAAATAAAATGGCTGCTTTCAAAAGGAAATTGGAATTTTGGGGTGATAAACATGAAGATTTTTTTTTTTTTTTGAGACAGGGTCTTGCTTTGTAGTTCAGGCTGGCCCTGAGCTCACTATGGAGCCCAGGCAAACCTCCAACTCAGCAGTCCTCCTGTCTCTGCCTCCCGAGTGCTGGGATTACAGATGTGAGCCACCATGCCCGGCACTGTGATATGTGATATTGATGGCTGGTGCGCGTGAGTCACCATGTCCAGCACTGTACGTGGTTACTGGGATCAAACTCAGGACCTTGCACTTGTGAGGCAGGTGCCGGAACCACTGAGCTAAATCTCCAGCCCACATGAAGAATTTTGACTTGTTTCAAATTTTTTTGTTTTTTTTTGAGATAGGGTCTCGCTTTGTAGTTCAGGCTGTCCCTGAGCTCATTATGTAGCACAGGCAAGCCTTGAACTCAGCAATTCTCCTGCCTCTGCCTCCCTAGTGCTGGAAATTCAAGCGTGAGCCACCACACCCGGCACTATGGTATGTGGTATTGATTGCTGGTGGGTGTGAGTCACCTCGCCCAGCATGGTATGTGGTTACTAGGATCGAACTCAGGACCTTGCATTTGCGAGGCAGGTGCTGGAACCACTGAGCTAAATCTCCAGCCCTTGTTTCAAATATTAACAGAGATTTTTACAAGAGATTGAACCAGAGCCACCTTTCTCCCAGCTAGTGAATGATCACCTATCTCATCTTTTCAAAGAGTTTGAACATTACTCCCTAAGCACAAAAGGTCTCCAAACTGGGAAGGAATGAATCTGTGACCCATTTGTGAATAAGCCTGGTGAATCAACTTTGTCCATACTAAAAGATTATCAGATTTTTGAGAGTATAAATTATGGTTGCCTTAAAAAGCTTTTTTTTTTGGGACAGGGTCTCACTTTGTAGTTCAGGCTGGCTCTGAGCTCACTATGTAGCCTAGGCAAGCTTCAAACTCAGCAATCCTCCTGTCTCTGCCTCCCAAGTGCTGGGATTACAGACGTGAACCACCATGCCCGGCACTGTGGTATGTGATATTGATTGTTGGTGGGTGTGAGTCACTACGCCCAGCATTGCATGTGGTTACCGGGGATTGAACTCAGAACCTTGCTCTTGCGAGGCAGGCACTGGAACCACTGAGCTAACCCTCCAGCCCTAAAAAGCATATTTTATATAATTTCAAATCTCCATACATTCTAGATTAAAGTTAAGATAGAATATCCTGAGATTGCCGCAAAAGCACCGAAAAGCCTGCATCTATTTTCTTCTTATTATTGATAGCAACCAAAATGAGATTATGGAGTAGATTGGACCCCAGTAAGATACTTAAGGTGTCACTGCCTCCTAGCACTCCCAGATAGGGCTATCTAGGTGCAGGAAAACAAACTAAGGTTCCTATGGGTTCTGCATTATCAGTTGTATAATTATTCTAATACATATTACAATTTAGTAATAATAAAAATATAAAATGTGCAATAAAGGAAATGTGGTTGATTCATACTAAAACAATCATCTATCACTTTTTCTTTCAACCCATGGAAAACTTAACTTTCATAACTAGTTCTTGGTGCCATGAAGGCTGGGGCAGTGATCATAAGTAATTGGGAGGCAAGGCTATATCTTACTAAACTTTATGTTTCTAATGCATACTATCTATTATGGAATAAGATATCAATAAATTATTGAGGTAATGAAGAGCCTTTCATTAGAGACTTAGTTCCATTGTATTTTCTCCTAATAGCATTTGATCCTTAGTTCTTTCAGATTTACTGTTTTTCTATTATCTGACTGTTTTTCTTCCCTTTGATCCCAAAATAATTATGACATTATTAATTGTATAGATTTCCATCTGGAATAGATTTTTAGAAGTGGTACTGGAGGCAGACACATACCTATAATCCCTACACTGTTGGAGGATAAGGTAGAAGGATTTCAAGTTCAAGCCTGGCCTAGGTAACTTAGTGACTTAATAAGATCCTACCTCAAAATTAAAAAGTAAGAAAAGAGCTGAAAGTATAGCTTACTATAAGAACTCTGGGTTTAATCCCCAGTACCACACACAAAATGAACAAACAATCACAAAACTTAGAGACCTTAGGTCACAAGTGACTAGTTAACTAAATTGTGTTCATGATCCTAGGAAGTATATCTCAGTATTTTTACCTTGCTTATTATAGAGTCAAACAACCCGGTTTTGGTTGACACTGCATCTGCCTTTTTGTCTTATTGCCTGGATTTTTCAGAGATTTATTTCTTGGCAGTGGTCAGCAAGTTGAGCAACAGGAAGCACCTATGGTAGGGGTATGAATAGGCTGGTTTGTAAATAATAGTAGTCAAGAGGTCCAGTAATGGATTTACAGTCAGTTTAAAGCTCTACCACTGTGTAGTTTTATGGCCTTGGTCAACTTACTTAGCATCTGAAATTACAGTTAATTTCTTATAAAAGTTGGACGGTATGGAAGACAGTGTAGGGCAGTGGGTTAAGAGCCAGGGCACTGGGCCAGACCACCAGGGTAGTCTCCTTGTACTTCTAATATACTAGAGCAAATTATTTTCAGTATGCTGTGGTCAGTTTGTAAAATGAGGATGATAGTAACAGTGGTCTACATTAGCAGTCATTGACCTTTTTGGCGTCAGGGACCAGTTTTATGGTAGACAAATTTTCCATGGATTGAGGCAAGGAGATAGTTTCGTGGTAATTCAAGTGCATGAAATATATTATGCATTTTATTTTTTCTTAGCCTATCTCCATGTATCTAGATTTGTTTATTTTATGATGATGTTTTGGAATGGAAGGAGTTAACCTCATGTTCAACATGAAGCTGATTATAGTAAACTGAATCAATTAAAGAAAGATACTTTAATTAAGAGACTAAATGATAAATTATAGTAATGGATTTAAGAGCACTTGATGACTTTAAAGGACTTTGTAAACAATAGAACACACTGCAAATATGAATTATTTTTGCAATGAAAAATTAACCTCAAGCAGTAATAACATATACTTGGTGATGTCGAGCATGCTATCATACTGATTATCATAAAACAGCTAGGTTCAGGATCGAATTTGAATGCTGAATCACAGTTTTGTTGAGTTAATTGTAAACATACAATGAAAAACAAAGGAGAAAGAGGGTATGAAAAGATAGGAGAGGTTTTGAGTGTGATGCAAGAATGGCACTTCCTGAATCCATACTGTAGTTTGTTGAATTTTTGCTAATTGTTCTCTTTATAGTATGGTTACCAGCACCTGAGTTGAGGGTGAACCAGGAGCACTTGGTCTGTCAAGAGAGATTAAGAGTTTTGTTGTTAAATTGTGGAGCTCTTTATCTTGATGCTTTTGCCAGATGCCCTAAGAGGCTACAGTGGGGCTCACCGGTAGGTGTTTAGAGATGATACCACTGTTAATCTGGATGTGTCACTGAACTCAAGCTTTGTGACTATTTGGTATTTACTTGATCATCCATTCTTGTCTGTCAGTGTTAGAGTTAGTATTGGGTAATACTTTTGATTTATTCCCTCCTTTTTATCTATATTCAAAAAATGTCTTTTGGTTTTTCTATGTATGATCTACAGGTTATGCATAACCCTCTTACCTTCTAATATGGCACAGTTTTCATCAGAGCTTCAGAAATTAGTTATTACCTATGCTTTGTTTAATCTGTCTTCCTTATTTCTTTTGTTCTCCATCTAGAGACTGAACATTATTAATTGATGCAGTGAATTGCTCTCACAATTATATAATTAGTATTATTTTCTAAAAGCACAGAGAATCTTTGTTTTAAACAAAAGTGGTAAATACCATAGGATAAGAATCAATGTATGGGAGGAGTTGTTATATGTATGTTGTTATAGAGTTTAAATTTCTTCAGCTTTCTATGTATATATATTTTATTGAGTTTAGCCTTTTCGTTGTTATGTTGTGGGAAAAATATTTATTTTATATTAAAATTAGTAAAACCTTAAAAGTATGATTTGATGTTGCTTCTTCCCCTAGGTAAAAATTTTTTTCATAGCTAGAGATAGAAAGACTATAATTTTTTGTATTAGACCAAACCCTTAAAATACAGAAAAAGTAAAATATAACTCTTCTGCTGAAAAAAAGGTATGTACAGAAAATGCTTTGTTAGAAAATTACCTGCAAAACTCAGAAAACAATAGGCTGTTTAGTGTTACAGAATTATTGCTACTGTTTGATAATAACATATCAAATAAAAATGAAATTTAAACATTTGTATGTTGTAAATTGTATGTAGTTCTTGCTGTTTTAATGAGTGCACATTTACAAATTGGGCTTTATTATAAGCTACATTAATAAATCAGGATTATGAAAAGGATAATTTATATAATTAATACATTTAAAATGTCATGTAAATTGGCTTTAACTTGATTATTTTTAATTTTATATTTAGTATAATTTTGAAAATGCATCTCAGACATTTGACGATCTTCCAGCAAGATTTGGTTATAGACTCCCAGCTGAAGGTTTAAAGGTAAGAAAATAGTAACATGGTAAAGGCACAAGGTATTTAATAAATTGCTTTTTATTTAGAGTGAAAACATTTCTTACTAGTTCTTCTTATCATAAAACTCATATGTAGTTATTTGTACTCAGAAAGTATGTACGTGACCCTGAGCTTAATCTCTAGCATGCATATAAGGTATGAAGAAGGTGAAAACACAGATGATTGTACTTTATTGAACTAGCCATTATTAACATATTGATATATAATATTTTAGACCTGTTTTCTAGGATATGTGATACATATTTTGTAGATGGATATTCATATATATGCAAATATTTATATTTACAGTAAATCTGTAACATTAATAGGAACTTTCTATCTTATTTCAAGAGTTCAGTGTTAATTTTGTTCACTTCCCTTTTGAGGACTTTTACTAGATGCTGTATGTCTTAGGTAGAAGCTCTGTGTATTAGGAATTTTTTTTTTTTTTTTGAGACAGGGTCTCGCTTTGTAGTTCAGGCTGGCCGTGAGCTCACTATGAAGCCCAGGCCAGCCTTGAACTCACAGCAATACTCCTACCTCTGCCTTGCAAGTGCTGGGATTAGAGGTGTGAGCCCTCCATGCCCAGCATTGTAGTATGTGGTACTGATTGCTGGTGGGCATGAGTCACCACACCCGGCATTGTGGTATGTGGTTACCAGGGATTGAACTCAGGACCTTGCACTTGCAAGACAGATGCTGGAACCACTGAGCTAAATCCTTGGCCCTTAGGTCTGCTAATTTTTTTTTTTTTTTTTTTTTTTTTGAGACAGGGTCTCACTTTGTAGTTCAGGCTGGCCCTGAGCTCACTATGTAGTCCAGGCATGCCTGGAACTCAGCAATCCTCCTGCCTCTGCCTCCCAAATGCTGGGATTACAGGTGTGAATCGCCATGCCCGGCATTGTGGTATGTGGTATGTGGTATGTGATTGCTGGTGGGTGTGAATCACCACAGCTGGTATTATTGTATGTGGCGGGGATCAAATCAGGGACCTTGCACTTGCTAGGCAGGTGCCAGAACCACTGAGCTAAATATCTGGCCCTCCAAAGGATTTTTAAAAATGCATAGGAGAAAAATCATTTACAAATATTTGTAGAAAAGGAATGAAATGAGCTCTGTATATGAAGTTATTGGCAGATTTGTTGGAATGATCCAATAAATACAGAAAAGAATGCAAACAGGTTGGGTTATTTTTAACATTCCAGAAAGTTGTTGAAATAAGTAAATTAATCTGACTTATATGTGGTAGCCTAGAATTCTAGCTACATAGAAGGCTTAAACAGAAGAACTGTGAGTTTGAACTTAGTGTGCTTGAATCCCCTACGTTTGATCCCAGCACCAAAAAGAAAGAAATTCTGGAGGTTGATTTCTGGGATTACATGCTAGCTGTGCGTAACCTTGGAAGGCTATGTTTTTGTGATGTGGTTTCTCACCTGTAAAATGGGAAGGATAGTAGTATTAGGTAGTTCATAGTTGCTGCAAATATGAACTGAATTAGTGCACTCAAGGGGCATAATGCCTGACATATAATTCTGAGTGCCATACTAAAAAAATGTGGGATTAATTGCTTCTTATATAACTGGAGTTACTATCATTTTATAATTTCAGATATTTATTAATAAAACAAATTCTCACTTTTCTCACTCTAGCCATTTGTACTACTGTTGCTTTCAGCTTTATTTATTTATTTATTTATAGTATTGTTATAGTTTAGTTATGATGTATAGGCAGGGCCTAGGGTCGATAGAATTGTTAGGGTCAATGAAAGAAAATAGCCTGTCAAAGAAAATAGCTTATTGAGGTTTATTTAAGCAGTTAGTTGAATTTAGCAATGTAAAAGAAAACACAAGAACACAGGATAAAGGTTAAAATAAAAGGTGAGAGGGCCGGAGATTTAGCTCATTGGTTCCGGTGCCTGCCTCGCAAGTGCAAGGTCCTGAGTTGGATCCCGGTGTGACCACATACAGTGCTGGGCGTGGTGACTCACACCCACCAGCCATCAATACCACATAACACAGTGCCAGGTGTGGTGGCTCACGCCTGTAATCCCAGCACTTGGGAGGCAGAGACAGGAGCATTGCTGAGTTTGAGGCTTGCCTGGGCTACATAGTGAGCTCAGGGCCAGCCTGAACTGCCCAGCGAGACCCTGTCTCAAAAAAAAAAAAAAAAAAAAAAAAAAAAAAAAAAAAAAAAAAAAAAAAAAAAGGTGAGATAAGGGGCTTTCCTTCTAGAAAAAGGTTTACTAAGTCACTTCACAGCTCCTCTGGTGCTGGAGTTGGAAAAATTTAGAAATACAGAATAATCAGTTCCCTTTGAATTCATTTTCTTGTGAACCAGCTAAATAACTAATTTTCTTCAGACCATAAACCCACAAAGCCACCCTTTTCAAACAAATCTGTGCTGCTCTACTCATCTGTGTGAGACCAGAGCAAAGCCAACTCAGCATTTTCTCTTCTGGAAATCCCTTGTGCTACATGCCCACCATGAGCTTGCTTTTTCTTTTAATTTCCAGTAGACACTCCTAACTCCCTATTTTTGCCTGCAGTTTTATTCTTTAGCTGTATGAGAAAAAGAATTTGAATTTATATACAATTAACTATTTTAGGATCATATATACAGCCATATAACTAACCATATATATATGTTTCTAAATTTACTCATTAAGTAGTTTGCTATTAAATATAAGCTGAAGCTGAAGGGAATAAAAATCTAAAGCTCTTTTAAGCCTGAAACAGTCTTTTAAAAAAAATCACTTCATTGAATTATCTGTTTATGATCTTAATCAGTGTAATTTAACAACAAAAGTAATTGTTTTATAAATTTACCTTGAGTTAAATATTTTCTGGAGCATCAGAGCAGGATTATGTTAAATGTGATTTTTATATTTAAAATTATGTTCAATTAAAAAAGGTAACCTGAATTGCTTTGGAAAACTGCTTAGCAGTGTTTATCAAAACTCAATAGCCTGTCAGCTTGAGAACCTGTGATTCCAATTCTTCAGTAGGTATGTCTTTGGTAGATGTATACATGGGTTCACAAAAAGGCTTATACTAGAAGGTTTATAGTAATTTTTTTTTTTTTTTGAGAGAGGGTCTCGCTTTGTAGTTCAGGCTGGCTCTGAGCTCACTATGTAGCCTAGGCAAGCTTCGAACTCAGCAATCCTCCTGTCTTTGCCTCCTGAGTGCTGGGATTACAGGCGTGAGCCACCATGCCCAGCACTGTGGTGTGTGGTATTGATTGTTGGTGGGTATGAGTCTCCATACCAACATTGTGTGTGGTTACTGGGGACCGAACTCAGGACCTTGTGCTTGTGAGGCAGGCACCGGAACCACTGAGCTAAGCCTCCGGCGCTATAGTAATATTCTTCATAATAGCAACAAACTAGTCCTTATCCACAATGTAATAAATTATGGTATATTCACAGGTTGGACTATTTTATATAGAAAATGACAAATCTACAGAGAGTACCTCTACATTATGGATACTCTAAAGTAGAGAGATCTCTTGAATTTGGCCCTGGGAGAATTTGAAAGAACGTTTACTGCACTGTATGGTTCTGTTTATGTAAAATGTAAAACTAGGGAAAACCAAATCTAAATGATTAGAAACTCAGGTAGTATCAGTGGGGATGGGATGGGAATAATAATTGGCAAGGAAAATGGAAGAAGTTTCTGGATCATTATTGTGGTTGATTAATTAATGGTGGACTTGGCATGCTCAGCTGAACTCAGTCAGCATGGTTCTGGGTGTGGAAGACCCACCTGAGAATTATTGCCAAAGTCATAAAAAGAGAACTGGAGCGTAAGTTTGTATGCGGTTGGTTTTTCTGGAGAGGCTTGCTGTGGCCAGTTTTCATGATACCAATTCCTGGCTGTTCTCATTGTCAGAGGATTTTATGTCCTCGCTGTTCCTGGGGATGCCTGCTGTTTTCTTCAGGGAAGCTCTGTTTCTCACATTGAGTATCATCCTGGCTCCAGTGCAGATCCTTTGGCCATGTGTCACAAGTCCTTCCTTTCACTGGTACCGACTTTGTAACTTCCATCACTGGCTGTTCCACTGCCTCCCTAGTGCAGATCCTTGATACAGACTTGTATGAGACATTGTCGTGGGCTCTAGATCTCTGGCTGGACTTATGGAAGACATTGCTGTGGTCCTTAAGTCTTTGGCTGAACTTGTGGGGGATATTGCTGTTGGATCCAGGGACTGGACTGGATCTTTCAGGCATCTAGTGTGTGGACAGATTTCTTGCACTCCTCTGTATTTGAAATTTTGATTGAATTTTATAAAATAATCTCGTAAATTAAATGTCCTGTATTAAATTTACCCCTGCAAACCCTGAATCCAACAATTATTAATGTTCTATTTCCTGATAAACATGTGCTCAGTTTGTGAAAACTTATCAAGCTGAAAATTATGGTTTGTATTCTTTGCTTTATGTGTATTATAGTCCTAACAGCTTTCAAAGAAAATCAGCATATTTATATATCATAAATGTATTATATGTTTAACTATGTGTTTGATCATATTGAGATGCCATTCTGCCAGCATTATTATTTTCCAGTGTTCCTGTTTAGTTATCAGAGGATTATGGCAACAAAGAGAAGAAAGTTGGTCTCTGAGTCTCCTGAACATTGGTAGTTTTCTTAGCATAAAGAGCCCCTGTTAGAAGCACGGGTGAAGAAGATCCTTGATTGTAGAACAAGCATCTCTTTAATGAGGAAGGACTGCCCCCAAGGGTGACAGGGCGACACACTGTTGACTGCTTTTCTTTTAGACACCAGAGAGTTTTGCCAAATTAATTAGCAAAGTCCGTCCTGATGCTTGGTAGGTTTTGTGGATGAAATAAAGAAAATTTGTGTTTATTTTTAAATAATTCACATCTGAAGGAATGATAGGAATTAGTAAGCTACTTTAACAAGTTGTTCATCTCAGAATCATTCATAGGAAAGATAATATTTAATATTTGACGACCTATTTTTTAAAGTTCAATTTAAGGTAAAAAGTTTGTTTTGAGGATTTTTGCTTATCTAGATTTAATTTTTTTTTTTTTTTTTTTGAGACAGGGTCTCGCTTTGTAGTTCAGGCTGGCTCTGAGCTCACTATGTAGCCCAGGCAAGCCTTGAACTCAGCAATCCTCCTGCCTCTGCCTCCCGAGTGCTGGGATTACAGGTATGAGCCACCACACCCGGCACTGTGGTATGTGGTATTGATGGCTGGTGGGCACGAGTGTCCACGCCCAGCATTGTATGTGGTTACTGGGGATCAAACTCAGGGCCTTGTGCTTGCGAGGCAGGCGCCGGAACCACTGAGCTAACCCTCCGGCCCTCTAGATTTCATTTTTATGTTTTCTTAAGTTTAAAAATAATATATGCTTTTTATAATAGATTCAACTATCCAGAAATGACTAAAAAGTAAAAATTGTATCTTATTCTCACTTGTAGGTTCTTGTTATTTGTACCATGTTTCATTAGCTCCCAACCTGCATTTTATTATGCCACAGTTTAGTATCTCTGAAATGAGCATGTGTCTTTTTTGTTTTTGTTTCTTTAAAGCAGAGTCTCACTGTGTTGTGCAGGCTGTTAAGACCCTGTCTCATTATAAACTATAGAAAAGGATTGGGCTGTAGTGTAAAGACCTTGTGTTCAGTCACCTGTACTGTGGAAAAAGAATTTTCTTGGCTTAGGAACATCAGTTGCTGTGGAGAAATACATCACCATGTTAATAGAAGTTGTCTTTTTGCATGATTGTCCTATGTGTGATTAAAAAGAAAGGCTTTAATATTAAGACAGAGCTTATTTTAAAGAACTAAATGCTTATGAAGCCAAATACTCCTTTAAAAGTCTAAGATTGTGAACAATTATAGCTGCTAATAATGGATCTAACAAATGTGAAGCACAGGTAGCAAAAATGTATACAGCAGTAAGTTGATTGATTCATTAAATGAAACAGAGCAATAACTTTATTACTGATTGTTTTTCAGGGTTTTTTGATTAATTCAAAACCAGAGAATGCTTGTGAACCCATAGTGCCTCCACCAGTAAAAGATAATTCATCTGGTACTTTCATCGTGTTAATTAGAAGACTTGATTGTAATTTTGATATAAAGGTACTACTTTCTTTTTTATTTTTAAAATTGTTGATTTTAATTCCTGTTTCAGAAAAGTAAGTGTACAAAATTATACAGGTGAAAAAAGAAAAAATGGAAAGAGATGGGGAAGGCAAAAAGATAGGAGCAAGATTACTTAAGTCTTATACATTTGTTATGTTTGGTGCACATTTAAGTTCCTAAAATACCCAGTACAAAGAGGAAGCATACTATCAATTTATGATTTTTCCTAAGATTAAAATGAACAAGTTCTGAGTAAGACATAAATTACCATTATTGATTCTAAGAATTTTCAGGTATCTGTTCAGTATCTTTATGAAAATTTATTTAATCTAGGAATCAGCTTCAGTGCTCAATTTTATTTTAATGCCTTAACACTTTCAGTCTTAATACAACAACTAATCTGTACCTGTAGCTATGTTGACATTGAAATCTCTCTTTTTTTGTCTTCCTGAAGTGGCTTATGCTGCCATTTCAAACAGTAAAAAAAGTTCACCAAGGGCATGCCTGTAATTTCAGGCCGGGCACTCCGGAGCTGAGCTAGAAGGATTGCCGAGAGTTCAAGGCCAGCCTGGGCTACATATTAAGACCCTGTCTCAAACAGTGATAACAACAAAGCTCACCATACAGTCTCCTTTACTGTTATTAGTAGGGCAATTCCTTAAGCCATTTATATCAAGTTGAGTTTAGATAAAGAAAAATCAGAATCAAGCAAAACAAAAGGGATTTGTGATTCAAGCATCTCTGTGAATCAAAGCTGATTTTGAAAATTTTACTCAACAGCATACCAATGTAATCAGTTAGCATTTATAGAAAAGTCCAAATAAAGGATAGACAAGAACTTAATTTGATATAGTTAGTCAGCTGGGCAATTGGATATAGCTCTGTTAATGGGTTACAAAGCCTGTTGCCACTCTCAAAAGCTCAGTACTGTGATTAAACTACAGATTAGTTGGTCTTTTGGGCACAGTACGAGAGCTTTGTTGAAATCAGTGGACTTTTGCAGTTTTATTTAATTCTGCTTATTTCCATGGCTAACAGGGTTTTTACAAATCTAATTTTAGGTTAGTCTTGGCAGACGAGGTGCACTGAGACCTGTGTAGAGCACTGATGTTACTTTTCATAGACTAAGAGCTGCGTATCATACAGTGTCTTAAACATATATGGCAGAGTAGACACGGGATATTATGTCATGTACTTTCCATCGTGGATAACTCTCTTCAGAAGGAAAGGTTGCCCTCATTCTTGCTGTGCATGAATTTGTTATTTCCATTACATGAAAGAAATAATACCTTCACAATAAACTCATTAAAAAAATAGTGAATATATTGGCCGGAGATTTAGCTCAGTGGTTCCGGCGCCTGCCTCACAAGTGCAAGGTCCTGAGTTCGATCCTGGAAACCATATACAACGCTGGGCATGGAGACTCAAGCCCACCAGCAATCAATACCACATACCACAGTGCCGGATGTGGTGGCTCATGCCTGTAATCCCAGCACTCGGGAGGCAGAGAGGAGGATTGCTGAGTTCAAGGCTTGCCTGGGCTACATAGTGAGCTCAGAGCCAGCCTGAACGACAAAGCGAGACCCTTTCAAAAAAAAAAATAGTGAATATAAAGCTTGAAATTGTAGAACACTGTAAATGATACTGTTATTGTTGTCTGTTAGCCCCAAATCTAGACTCTCAATAACCTTTGAATGAGAAACAGTTTGAAATAAAATCTAGTTAAGATATTCTGCTCCTTAGAGCTCTTCATATAATTTGAATTAAACTACTATATTTGATTTAGAATTAAACTATCATGATTACAGATTGTTCCAACAAAAACAAAATATTATCCTAACATTTTATTAATTTCTTGCTACTAAGAAAATAAAAATAAACTAATTCTTTTGATTCTAAGGTTTAATTTTGTATTATGCTGTGTAGTTTCTGACTCAGCATCGTATCTGGTCACAAGAAATGAGACACTTGGTTGTTATTTGTCATTACGGTTGAGGACCAGCCATGATATACATAAAGTGGTAGGGGCCAGGCCACAGACTCTGCAGTCCAGACCCAGGTATTAACTTGTCTCAGGAAAAGAAAAGTACTCAAAAGACCACAGACTTCCCGGCTGTATGCGAAAGCCATAATCATAGCTGAGGCAAGATACATCTACCGAGGCAATTTAAGTGCAGATATCCAGGCATGGGGAAGACCTTAACTTGCTCCCCATCTTACTACCCTGATCTTGCTGAGATTGCTGTTCCTGGAAGAGTGTACTACCCCTTCCCCTGCACTTCTTGCTGGCTAAATAAAAGCGGGCCCACAGTGGAGTTGATGACCCTGTCTACTGCAGAAGGATTCTTCCTAGTCCCTCTTACATTTTGAATACTGTTTCTGTCTGTCTTACTCCCGTCTTTCTTCCTACAGGTATTTTGGGGTCTGATCAGCTCCGTAAAGTTATAACTTTGCTTTATATGTGTGGATGGAATGTGGTTCTCTTCAAAACGTAGGGAAATAACTGTCATTAAATATATATTTATTTAGCAGTACTAGGATGGAACCTAGAACCTTCTCAATGAACTACATGCCCAATCCTTTTTTTAAATTTTGAGAAAGGGTCTTACTATGTTAGAAAGCTATCTGGGCTGGGCTTGAATTGACAGTCCTCCTGCTTTAGACTAGTAGAGTGATAGGATTGTAAGTGTACACCACCACTCCCAGCACACTGAATATTTATTTTTGAGGATGAAAACACAGGAATAAATAGGTAAGTTTGTTCTTTCCTGTGTTTTTAGTGTATCATAATCATGAGTCTGAGTACTTCTAATGGCATTTTTTAATTTAACTATTACTGTAGCTCATCTCTTTCCATGTTCTGCCTTGAATTCCATGCTACAGTTACATCATGTACTTGCTTTATCAGCTTGCTGTGGTATACTATGTGTTTGGGCCTTTATAGTATCTTCTCTTTCCAAGATAACTTTTACTATGCATTTATCTGATTGCTTCATTGTTTACATGCTACCTGAACATATATCTCCAGCTCTGAAGGCCTTACTTTTCTTTCCTCCCCTAAGTTTGGTAGAGCGAATTTTTCTATCAACACACTATGCTTTCAGCTTGCATGTAACTTCTTTATTGCTCTTTATGACCGTGTTATTTTATTATATATTTCATTTATTTGTGAACATATAGTATTTAGAATTATCTTGATTAACATTTATATATTTGTGTATATTTATCCATATTGTCTCATAGTACATAAAGGGTAGTTAGTCAAGGCTTTATTAAACTATATAAAAGTAAGCTTGGGGCCGGAGGGTTAGCCCAGTGCCTGCCTCGCAAGCGCAAAGTCCTGAGTTCGATCCCTGGTAACCACATACAGTGCTGGGCGTGGACACTCACGCCCACCAGCCATCAATACCACATACCACAGTGCCGGGCGTGGTGGCTCACGCCTGTAATCCCAGCACTCGGGAGGCATAGACAGGAGGATTGCTGAGTT
>PVIC010006723.1:0-47598 GCA_004025085.1 Thryonomys swinderianus
AGGCAGGCGCCGGAACCACTGAGCTAAATCTCCAGCCCGCGAGAGGTTTTTTTATATTTATTGTCTTTCAAGAAATGAAAACGCCAGGTGTGGTGGTGCACAGCTGTAGTCCAGCTACTCCAGAGGCTGAGGCAGGTGCATCTAAAGTTTATACCCAGCCCAGGAAACTTAGGAGATCTCAAAAATTTTAAAAATAATAATAGTAATAATAAAAATAATAACAAAAAAGGCTGGGATGTAACTCAATGCAAGGGCCTTGGGTTCAATCTCCAATGTGATACACAAAACAAACCAATAAACGCAACCTTGGTTATCTGAGAGTTTCCGTAGCTGTGAGTCCACGTGTGGCTCTGCTGGGTCCTCTACCCAAGGGTCTCATGCAGGACTGCAGTCCTGAGCACTGAGCCAGGACAGAATCTTCACGGAAACTCACCTGCGAGGTCACTGGAAGACTTAGTCTCTCCAAATGTACCAAAAACAACCAGAGTTCCTGCCAAGTAAGCAAGGGTTTAAGCCCCAGTACTGCCCCCAAAAGGACGGGGAGCCACATCCAGAAATAAAATGAGCGCTTAAGACAAACTGGGCTGCGGAAAGCCAAGACACTGGAATAGAGCAAGTGCTCACTGCCCGTGAGCCTGCACCACACCAGCCCCTGCTGGCCCGTCGCCAGCCTCCCCCCATTTCCACCCACTCGGGGCCTGCTCCTGGCTCTTCAGCCTGAGGCTCTCAGCACACTGTTCTCTCCTGACCCAACTCTGTTCATGCTGAGTCCTTCTTCCTCTGATGTGTCACCTCTCCCCGTCTCTACACGTGCTCTCATACACCCCGCCTCTCACATCGCCCGCCTCCCTAGCCCAGACCACTTGTCTCAAGTTGTACTGATGCATCCACTTGCGACCCCAACACGGTACCCATCTCCCACAGAAGGTCTTCCTCCCCCAAAACTCCTCTAGCATCGAGAAAAGCTCTAGCAGCTGCTACTATGCACCCAGCTGGCAGAACGAATGCATGAAATCGCCATGTATAGGCAGTAATCCCAATGTGCTCAAAGACCTCTCCTCTACCTCTGAGAACACAGTTCCCCAAGACCTGTCCCAGCCAGACGTACAAACCCCTGTCTCTACATTCCTCGTCTACAAGATCAAACTTGGGTAAACATGCAAGACCTTCAGGTTTCGCTTTTAACTGAGTCTCAACACAGGATATATTTCTCCGAAAATGGCTGCATCTTTGGAGAAAGCAAATATTTTCTTATGAAATAAAAGTAAGTTAGTTGGTATCAACTGCTAACAGACAGGAAGTGCCGCAAGGTCTGAAAAACAGAGTTTTTTTTTTTTTTTTTAAGAAAGAATAAACAAATGGAGACTTTTATTTTGGGCAAAAAATCCTGTGCCATGGAGGATAAAAGCCAGCGATGCTAAAAAGGAAAAAGAAAAAAAAAGAATAAATAAATAGCCCAGGCAGATCGAGCGACAAAACATATCCTGGTTACCAGAGCAGAAAGGACACAGAGGCCCAGCAAAGTCCCATTGTTCTGCTTTTAGGACAAGACTTTTTCAAAGGGACTCGGAGCAGAGATCTTTCACACCAACCTGAGGACCCACCACAGTGCCTTTGGGGTGGCTTGGCTTGTGGAGGTGAAGAAACAGAGGGGAGAGAGGGAGCTTCACACAAGGGATGGTGATTGTATGGGTGGAAATTGGGCTTAAATGCAAGCCCATTAGAGAAGCAGAACCTTAATTTATCAATTAGACGCCATCTGTGGGTTGTGTTCCTTGAAATAATTGTTGAATCTGACAATGCACTGCAGCTTTACAAAGTTTCTGCCATCCTTGATGCCGTTTAATTAAATTTCTGCACTTAACTTTGATTGTACTGGAAGCGCTGATGCCTTCCACAGATTGAGCTCCTCGGCCACCTGCTGTGTCGGAGCCCAGCGCATTTCTGGAGCAGGAGAAAATATGTATTTTCTTTTATTTTAAGCCTCGTCTTTTGTCAGCCTTCACCCAAAGGGAATCAAGTCTCCTGCTGCACAGGAGGGGACCAGTCTCCAAAGCCAGGAAGCCCGGCCTTCAGCCCCTCGCCACCTACGCCAGGTCTTTCTGTTCTTTTATTGTGTCTCACACAGAGAGAGAGTTAACAAAACAGAATCCCAGACGGTTACCAAATGCAGAGAAGCAGCTTAAAATAGAACACGATAATTACTACATAAACCAACCAAGAGCGCAGGTTTCAGGTGGGCGCAGCTTCTGTCCCTCTGATGCCTACTAGGAAGAAATGCAGACGGGCACAGGAAAAAAAGCAGCCTGGGGCCTGGACCTCGCTGCACGATCCCTAGGCAGAGAGGGCAGTGCCTCACCTGCCACTCTGGGAGAGCCAATGAGCCACCTAGGGCTTCCCATGAGCCTTCACTGGTTATGTTTTTATTTTGGCAAGATATATTTACCTTTTTCTATTTTCTGTCTCTAAGGATTTGACTTCTCTAGAAACCTCATGTAAGCTGAATCTCACAGTAGTATCCTTTTGCACCTGGCTTATTTTACTTAACAAAAGGTCTTTAACACTCAGCTGGGTTGTGTCCAAATTTCGCTCCCTTTTTAAGACCAAGTAATATTCCTTTGTATATTATAACCCGCGTTTTGTGTGTCCATCCGTTTGTCTTCTAATGGACAGGGAAAGTGGCCTCTCTTTTTTTGGCTACAGAGAATGATGTTCCACAGAGGACTCAGGGGCAGGTATCTACTTGCATCCTTGCCTTTGTATATTGTGTGTATAAAACCAGAAGTGGAACTGCTGGATTACACAGTATCTGCGTGTAACGTTCTGCGGTACCGACACCCTGGCTGTAACTACATTCTCACCAGCTAAACAGCAGCTTTCTGGGGGTTTTGTTGGTTTGTGTTTGTGGTTCTGGGGATTGAACCCAAGGCCTTTGCATAAAGCTATATCATCAGCCCTTTTCTTTCTTCCTTCCTTCCTTCCTTCCTTTCCTTCCTTCCCTTCCTTCCCTTCCTTCCCTTCCTTCCCTTCCCTTCCTTCCTTCCTTCCTTCCTTCCTTCCTTCCTTCCTTCCTTCCTTCCTTCCTTCCTTCCTTCCTTCCTTCCTTCCTTCTAGGTGAGACTTAAACTTTCGATCCTCCCGCCTCACCTTCTACAGTGCTGGGTTTACAGGCATGCACTACCATGCTCAGTTTTCTTTCATTTTTAAATGGAGACTTTACAGTTATAATTCACATGCTTAGGTTGAACATGTACTTTCAAATTTTTTATAAGACAAATTTACTGTGACTGTATTACATGAAGACAAATGCTTTAGTATGGATTTGTGTCAAGCAAAATTATCTGAGGGCTGGCACATAAAAAAAAAAAGAGAAAGAAAAGAAAGGGAGGAGGGCCCAGTGAACACACATGAAAAACAAACTTGCCACTTCTTCCCTCCCCCAGAAACATACGGCTCCTCTAACTCAAAACCTCAAGTTCAGAAGATTTATGGACTAAAACTTCAGAACTATAAAATAAAACTCTCAGGAAAGGCAGCTACAACAGTCAATGGATCATTGCAGCAGCCACTTAGCCAGCCATAAACTCACTGGGCAAACAGAACTGGGTCAGATATTAATTTCCACGGCGGGCCTGGTGCCTAGACACAAGTGACTCCGCCCCCTCCCCCTGCAGATCATCCAAGGGGATTTCATGGCAGGAATGCCACAGGACTCAAGTATAGGGGATGAAATCTGCCATTCTCCCAAAAGCACCACGAAGACTTTCCCCTGCCCAACACTATTACTGAAAAACATTTCCATGGAAATTTACATGAATTTAAATGTCAGAGCCCCGCTCTGCTTCTACAAACTGCAGTGTGGTGTCCACATTCTCTGAGAAGAGCAGGGTCACCTCGTTTTGTTCCCAAAGATCCTACGTTTGCTTGGTTCATAGTGACCCCACAGTTCTGGCGCCAGCAGAGTTAAAGCGCTGCCCATTTCTAGAAGAAAAAGTCAAGACTACAGGCTGCCAAGGTACATCCCTTTCCCGATAGCCAACGATCCCAAAGCCAGAGATAGATAAATTCTGGATGTTGGAAGAGAGCTCAATTTTATGTATTTTCAAAAATTCTTGCCAAAGATAATTCACAAAATGTTCGAGAAAATGGAGTTTCATCGTTCTGCCTTTGGAAGGCTGACCATATACATACACAAATTAACCCAGGAGAAGCTTATGTCAGGCTATGAATTTGAATATGGTGTTCAGTTGGGGGTATAGTTCAGTAGTAGATCACTTGCGTAGCCTGCCTGGAGGCCCTGCAGAAATAAAAAGAAATGACTCTGAGGGTTCAGAAAGGGTATTAACTGTTACCACAGTATATACCCCATTGGGTTCAGCCTGGATCTCCTGGGGAGGGGCGCAGATGGGAAGCGCTCACTGCAGACCTCCCCCACACTCTGAGTTCACATTCCCCTTCTTACGACCCAAGGCAAATTTCATGGACACGTTAGAACCGTCAAAATGAGACAGATCACCAGAAATCTGCACCCGCCGCTTGCCTATGCGGCACCCACGCACCCTGCAATTAGTCTCTGCTGATGAATACTAAGCTGGCTGGAGGTGTGAAGGTCAATTATATCACCAAATGAGGAAAGGAGAAGACTCTTGTCTTGGCCTCTGGTTCTGTCTTAAATTAACTTTGACCATCGATCAAAATGGTATATTCATTTTTTTCCCATTTTCTAAAATTTTTCTTCTATGGAAGCAATAAGGTATTTTTTAAAATTTAATAGAATTGGAAAGAAACTGCAGAAGATTCACTCCAGGAGTATCAATGCTGGTTGTAATATTTTTCTCTTCATGGGTTTGCACGGATATCCAGAAACAGTAGCTACCCGGGTGCTACCAGCTCCAATGAGCCGGGATCCTGGGGCCCTCAAGGGTCAGAAAAGCACCTGGGGACAAGGGTAGCCCGCACTGCGGTCGGAAAGTGGCACTGAAGCCCCGAATCAGCTATTGCTCTCTTGGCCCCAAGCCACCTGCTTCTGCTCTGCCCCCCATTCTCCCCAGGGAAGCCCAAATTCAGCATGGGAGGGGCCTAAACCACTGCTGTGCAGGAAAAGGCAGAGCTATTAAACTCTTACACCCACAATCCTTTGAAAGGCGATCAGAAATTCCTAAGAGTAGCCCCTGCTCCTTCCCTACACGCTAACCCTCCCTCCAGGAAGCCTGAGGAGTAGCTTCCGGAGCCCCATCCTAACATGGGATGGCCCAGCCTTGGGGGCTGCATCCCTTGCTTTGGCCAGCCACCTCCTAACCAAGCTGGAAGGCCAAGAGCTTTCTGGAAAACAAGCTGCACTGCAGCTCTCCGGAGCAGAGGCCCAGGACACCTGTGGGGCTTTCCTCAGCGGTCAGGTGGCAGCCGGTCTCTGGTGCCTGTAAGGAGTTTCCCAGAGCACAGCAAGTCACAAATCAAAGTGCTGAGCGACCTCACACGAGGCAGGGAGCTTAGCAGCCTGAGCAGAACACTCAGAAGGAAATCAGAAACTGCAAAAACAGGCGAAGGAGTGAACCTTGAGACTCAACTCGGGCCTCACACCGGGGACTTCCAAGAGCAGCAGCAAGCAGGGCAAGTATGGTGGCCAGGACCCCGCAGCTTGGGCACCGCTGACCACAGCCACCGGATGGCAGACGCACCATCCCCCGCGGGACTGGGCACATACCCTGCCACCCAACATGACAGACAGCACCATTGCCGGCATCCACACAACTCTGGAGGAGTCCACTCTACAGATGAAGGGCCAGGCTAGGGCAGGAACACCCCCAAAACTGGGAGCTCGATCTGGAGCCCTTGTCTTTCAAGGCCCCTGTGGGTGACTATTAGCTTGCTGTGTCCTCCTTGCAGCTGGACTCCTAAGATTAAAATATCCACGTGCGACAGAACAAAGTGCGCCACGGTGAGGACCCACATCCACATCGCCTTTGACTGACTGTCTCTACCCGAAGGTTTTCCTTGCTGCGCTACCCCAAGCAGCGGGATTCGAGGTCTGGGAAGTGGAAGGGAGGGAATAAGGCACAAAAACATTCCTCCAGGAATGCCTGTAAAAGCGAAGGGCAATCCCTGCCAGGCCAGCAGAACTATATTACCCCAGACTGAAGCGTCACCCCATTTCCCTACCCTTCTGATGGGCAGCGGCATCAAGACTAATCCCAAAGTCTCAGCAACACCTCTAAAGGACCCTAGCAAGCAATCATCCTTGCTTTTATCTATGTCCTTCTTAAGTAGATTTTCTTATTTTTTTTTTATCTTGAGTTTTTTTGAGACAACATCTCACTACACAGTTCAGCCTGGCCTTGAACTCCTGGCTATCTTCATGCTTCCTCCTCCCCCACTTTCCAGTCCTCCCCCTCCTCCTCCTCAGTGTTGGGATTACATGTGTGCACCATCACACCCAGCATGTGTATCCTTTATTCTAAGATCATTTTTCCTCAAGCCTTGTACTTCTGCTATTCACAGAACAGCTGTGTGACCTTTCCCCCCTCTGACCTCTCTGAGCCCACTCATCTGCATACCGAGGGCTTTGAGTAAGGGAATCACCAAGGTCCCCTCCAGCTTGAGTGCCCATCTCCATCTTCCCAATGCTCCGCTCTGGTACTCGGCCCTCTCCAATCTCACCTCCCCCAAAGATCCTTGTACTTAGCCGATGATTCCCTGGGCCAACCACTGGCCCATGAGGCGCCTACTTGCAGTGAGACCCCCTGGGTTCAGATAGCTATCGCCTCCCTGCATAGACAGCAACCACCAAGGCTCCTGCTACAGACCCGAGCTGGTACATGTATAACCTGCCCCAGAGTGAGCCTGAGCCGGCACTGCGGTCCTCGGAGTCCAAGAAGGAAGGGCCCATGAGCAGGACCGGCCCGAGAAGGACGCCAGGGGGAGTCACTCTGGCTGTACAGGTACATACATGATGCTACTCGGAGAACAGAACACAAAGAAAAACCCACAAAGATCTTTCTCTTTTTTCCTTTGCCCTCAATTGCTGCCCTCACTGATGCTTTTGTTCAGGGACCAACAGCTGCCAAGGTCTGTAACGGGAGCCTTGTGTTCCTTTTGGAAGCCACGCCTGTCCCTGGGGTCCCCCCCCCCAAGCAGCAGCACCAGGAGACATCTCTGGGTGCACTGAGAGCCACTCGAGGCAGAAACAGGAAGCAAGAATGTGACCCGAAGACCCCAAATGGGACCCACAGGAATCCCGCCTGTTATCAAACCCACCTAAGGTCAAAGGTCAGGCCCAACAAAAACTCAGTCCAGAGCAACAGCAGAGCACCTCTGGCTCATTCCAAAGACAAAAGAAAAAACCCAAAAAGATTAATTTATTAATGTGAACAGCAAGCATTTCTCTCCCAAGTATTTTCCCTTTGTATTTACAGATGCAATCTCTGCGAATGAAAGCACAATCCTCTTACGGGGAAAGAAAGACACATACACAAAAGCCCCTCAACTGAAAAATCAAGTCCGGCAGGTTGTGATTTCACCTTTAAGTGAACAGGATGCGGCCACAAAGGCCTGGAAAGGGAGGTGGTGGCGCAGCTCCCACTGGCGTCATCGTTAATAAGTAAGCAGCAGCAGCCTGTGCAAATCGCTCCTCGCCCTGGCAGGCCGGGGACCTGGGCTGAGCAGGCATGACCCAGCCGCCGGAGCCAGGAAAGCACAAGCCCCTGGCGGAGCCGGAGCTGGAACTGGAGGGGGTGTGCAGTCTTGGTGCTGCCCCAGTGAGACGGGCCGGCTGGATCCAGCCCTGAAGCGCACGGTACCAGGCCGGCCCCTCCTCTTTGGTGCCACCCATTCCTCCTGCTCTTTTCCCCACCAGGGCCAGACTCCAGCTCCTCGGGCCTCAGGGGTCCCAGAGCTGAAAGCCATCCAGAGGCTGTCACTGGTGACACCAAAACCCAGAACCTGGAACACAGGTCGGAGCTGCAGCCACCACAGTCCGAGGTTCTGGGCCACCCAGAGCACCAGTCCTTCGCTGGCCAGGGCGAAGAGGAATCTTTGTGGCCATGAATGAGGTCGCTCTTAAGGGGGAACACGGCCAGGCCCACTTTCTGTATCAGGAAGGCCCAAATCATTAGGGAGAGTCCTGGCCAGCAAGGAGTCAACATGGAGCAGTAGGGACGGGTCCCCTGATCGGCAGGGCAGCTGGCCGGGTGGTTCTCCACCCATCCAAAATAACCACTCCAATTTGCACACGAATAAGCAAACACAAAACCCCCTAAGCGAGAGCATTCAGAACCGAAAGCAGCTGTTAATCACCTGGTTTAATTTTTTTCCCCTTAAATTAGCTGCAACTAAGAATTTTCCAACTCTCAAGCACAATACACAGCTTAACATTTTCATACACCTGTAAAACCACTAAGTTAAATCCCATTACAAAAGACTCCAACTTATAAAAGAGCAGTTCAAATACAGTTCTTATCAAATACAAACAATGGAAAATGATTTAGGCAGAGAACATCAGTCACTGGAAATTAACATTTGAAAAAAACTTTTTACATAAGAACCATCTGTGTATTGAGATGGTACACTGTGCTAAACCACAAGCCTAATTAAGGAACCAGGAATCAGGCGTTACATAGTAATGCATTAAGTTTGTGTTTTCTGCTTTTTTTTTTTTGAGTCTTGCTGAAATCTTATCAATAAGGAATGTGTTGTCCTTTCATCCCTCTAAATCTAAAATAATGTCTATATCACACTGCAAAGAGCAACTGACAGACAAAACACAACTTATCTTCATCGGGGGTTCTTCTTCCGGGCAGCATCTCTACCTGGGGATTTCTGATGAAGGCTCAACCAGCACATAAAAGTATCAAGAAGATAAAAATGAAGAAACACACTCCTCCAGAAGTCATGCAAAGAAAAGAGAGCAACCACATACAGGTAGTAAAGTTCAAATTAAAACATAACATCTTCCAGTTCTCTGAGTCAAGTTTTTTTTTTTTTTTTTTAAGACACGGTCTCGCTTTGTAGTTCAGGCTGGCTCTGAGCTCACTATGTAGTCCAGGCAAGCCTTGAACTCAGCAATCCTCCTGTCTCTGCCTCCCGAGTGCTGGGATGACAGGCGTGAGCCACCACGCCGGCACTGTGGCATGTGGTATTGATGGCTGGTGGGCATGAGTCTCCACGCCCAGCACTGTATGTGGTTACCGGGGATCAAACTCAGGACCTTGTGCTTGTGAGGCAGGCGCCAGAACCACTGAGCTAATCCTCCGGCCCCATCAAGTATTTTTTTAAAAACCAATTAGCAGCTATCTCGTAAACAGTTTGGTGCATCTTCCAGAAAAATCGAGTAGATATCTTAGTCCATTATACCCAGCAATGTAAGGAACTAAATCTCAGAAAGAGCAAGTGACACAACAAACATCACAGAGCAAGGTATGAACCCAGCCAGCAGTGCTTCCCCTGCTGCTTGTCAAAACAGCACTGCAAGGACAGGAGGGGTCTGGCTCAGGCTTTTGAGCAAAAGAATCACATGAGCTGAACACGGTGAAGCTGGACTCAGCATGTCACTGGACTTCTTCACGACCTTGTGCTGAAGGCAAAGAAACGGGTTCACCTGAGCGTTGGCAAGACCCTTATGTGGAAGGATCCAAGTGGAAAAGAAAAATGAAAGAGATTAACAAAACAAACCCTTGGGCACTGTTGTGTCTGCTCAGCCCTACTGCCTTGGTGTACCAGTGCAGCTTTACCTGGGCTGCCAAAGGACAATGGTCCAATAGCTGGTTTGGGACTTCCATTGGGCCAATCAGTGACTTTCCTGAGAAATGATACACAGATACAGAAAAAAGCAGTGATTATTTTCCTGGAGTTGCCAGCCTCAGATGTTCGCCTAGGATCCTGAGGGTCATCTTCCTTATCTCCACCATGGAGAATGTTTAACTGTGGAAGAAGGAAAGAGGCCAACCCCCGGAGCGAGATGAGGAACAGTGAGCCACGATGACACCATCTGAACCACCAGGACCAGCTGTGACAAAGCCAAGAAAACCTTTGGGCCTAACGGCTACATGAGCCGATACAGCCCCCTTTTGCCTTGAGCTCCTTGGAGCTGGGTCATTTGAAACCAAAAGGGCCCTAACTTTTGTATGGTCCACAAGACAATCAGAAATACACACTGGGCCACAGATGCCACATCTTTCTGACGATCTTTATTTTCCATACTCGGTCTTGTGGCTCCATAAAACCATTTCCACTCTTCTCAAGTGGACTTCTCGAGTTCACTCTCTGCCCAGCAGCCGGAGTGAACGTCTTCAACAGTTCACATTACAGCACTCTCCGACTGCAAGCCTATGACCGTGCCCCGTCTCGGGCACCTCTGCATGAGCCTTGAGGTTCCTCATACCTGGCCTTCCCCTCCTTTTAAACCCATTTCCCACCCTGTCCCATCCTGCCCTCCCCCATCTCAGCCCCTCTGACACCTGCCACTGAGATCTGGTCATTATAAATCCGGCTCGTGGTTCTGGAGGCTGGCAAGTCCAAGAACATGGTGCTGTGCTCGGGAAGAGCTCTCTTGTTCCATTCCGACATGGCAGAAGGCATCACAGAGTACATGTACTTGCTCCATTCTCCCTTCCTCTTCTTACAATGCTACCGATGCTGTTAGCAGGAGCCCAGCTCATGACCTAATCTCACTGTCATTCCCTCCCAAAGGCCCTCACCCCAAATCCTACATGAATTTGGTTTCCAATACATGAGCTTTTGGGAGCACATTCAAGCCACTGAATCACCCTGGAGCAACACCTGCCCCTTAACACCTCTCCCAACTCAATCATACACCCTCTCCCGCTTTTCCGGCGGCAGTCACCCTTATCACATTTTCTATTCATTTATGTATCCAACCAGAAGGTAAGCTCTCCCAGAGCGATGACCTTGACCTCCTTGTTCACTTTGTATCTCTGCCACTATTCAATGAATTAACAGAATTCCAGGACTGTGGCATTAAATAACATCTCCTAGTCACTCAAACGAGGCACAGAATGGAATCCTGGGCCATGTCACACCAGGAGGTGTCTTACTCAAAACTAAGATCGCCAGACTTAGGCTGCTGACCAGGAGGTGGCAAGTCGCAGCCCACATGACTCTCTCCTATCTGTTTTGGGACGACCTGCCAACCAAGAATGGTTTTTACAGATCAACGTCCGTAATAGACTTGATAACAGAAAATGGTGACTGAAGCCCAATTCAGCAAGTTGTTATCTCCCCCAAAATAATATTCATTCTTCTCAGTAGCTAATCTGTATCACCAAAAATTGTACTCAATTATTATTACATGTCAAATTTCATCAGTGAAAAGTCTGTGTAAATTTGTTTTCTCTCGTTACAGTATAAGTACCTGCATAATACCCTCAATATTGCTTCTTGGCCTGCAGAACCTAAAATACTACCTGGCCCCTTTACAAAAAGAAAACAAGTAATGCCAACTCTCACTCCTCATCAAGATGGAGAAAGGAGACTTTGGGTCTGCAGTGCAGCCCCAGCGGCTGCCAGGACCAACTGTCAATGAGGAAACGACAGAGCCAGCTCCTAAGTTACTCTCACTGTCCTGGGATTGCCAGGGGGAAGAAATAAACAGATCAAACCTTCAACCCACGGAAAGCTTGAAGAGAAAACCCTGTAGAGGGAACAGATATTCTGACTCAGCAGACACCCCTACAGACGAAATGACATCATTGGCACCAACCTCCATCGCCACCCACTCCCCAAGTGTGTGATGAAGGAAACGTCTGCCCACATTGCACCGACAGTCTCCACTGTGTGTTCCTAACTGAAGCACGTATCAGTGCGCCGAGCCTGCCATCAGCCACACCGCAGAGGGTCCTCCGGGATATACAACCCCGAGAAAACCCAGCAGCACTTTGGAGCTCTTCGGGCCCCTCCACAGGCTTCCATCCCATTTGAAAGGCACAGCTTCACCTGCTCCCACTCGATCTGGCTCAAAGAGGCCTGGACAGGGAGCCACAGGCCAATGCCAACCCCTCCCCCACCCTCACCCATGCAAGTCCAGTAATGGTCTGGGAGTTATGAGAACCCGGACGACTTGAGCTGCCTGGACATTAAAGGAATGAAACACTTTCTTCTCAAAGACGGCACCTTTTGGGGAGCTGTCTGGGAATGATAGGCCCCTGGGCTGTGGATACTCAAATTATCATTAAATGAGTCAACTTGCCAGAAATAAAAGGCGTCACAGTGGGAAATTCTCCATCCTGACTTCCCTTTTGGACTTCAGCAGAATAAAGCTACAGAGCACAGAACCAGTTAAATTTTGAACATTTCTTTCAAAATTACAAGAGTCACTCTCACCCAGTCCAGTCATTACTAATTTCCTGTTCTCCACACCCTGATCCTTAGCACCACCCAGTGAAATTGCCGGGTGTCTGGGAGGGCTGGTGTAGCCTGAGACAGGACCCAGGAGGAGCCCTGCTGGCCAGAGCAAAGGGCAGCCTCTGGACTCCATTCAAGTAAGAGCCACACAGACCAGGAAGACACCAGAAGCCTGAGCATGGAAAACAATTCCTTCAAGCCCGAGGACCCAGGCCTGGCCCAGCTTTGTGACGAACACTCATTCAGAATCACTGACATGTATCCCCCCACCTTGCCCTCTGTCATTCCACTTATCCAGGGTCCCTCTATCTCTCCTCTTTGCATAACAGACCCACACAGGCTCAGAAGAGGCACTGCCCCGTCAGGTAGGCAAGGCCAAGGAATAAGGGTCCTACCCTCCACCACCTAGGCACTCCCCCCCACTTCCTTCGCTTTCTTTCTCTTCCACCAAAGCCTGCAAGTACTATTTTCTCCTCTGCTCGTCTCTAAAGGAAGAAAAGCAAATACAGAATTCTCCATTGAACTTCTAAACTCCAGAAATCAAAAGAATATAGCTGGACATGACGGTGCATGCCTGCAATCCTAGAACCAGGAGGCTGAGCCAGGACAACCATACATTCAAGGCTGGCCTGGACTACACAGAGAAACTCTCTGAAAACAACAACAAAGAATACAGTTGTCATCCCTATCTGGGTTTCAATGTCCATGATCTCAGTTACCCACAGTCTATCATGGTCAAAAACAATCCATGGAAAATTCCAGAAATAAGCTATGCACAAGTTGTAAATAACTTTCACTATATTGTTAAAATGGTTCCATTTTGTAATTAATCTTTCACCATACCTGATTTATAAATTAAACTTTATTGCAGCTATGTATTTATAAAGGAAAAAAACGTAGTACCTATGTAAGAGGGTTCAATACCATCTAAGGATCCTCAGCAGATGACGAGGAACCACTCCACATAGGACTGGTAGCCACAGATTTCTCTCCTTGGGAAAAAGACCAAAGTGACCTACGCCCTAAAAGAGGTGGTGCCACTGGTGAATCTGAGGGCTGCCTGTTAAAGAAGAAACCATCCGGTTCATGACTTAACATCCAGATTCACCCTGTTGATACATACTTGGTGAGTGCCGACTATGTGGAAGAACTGTGCCTACGACACAACAACGTGCCCTTTCTTGGTGCTGATTACTCTGTTGGACCCTCCGACACAGCCTCTCTCCTCCCCACTGCTCTGCAACCTTCGAGACTAACCTACAGAGCACACCTCCAGGGACCCCCCTCTAGCTTCCAGGTGGGTCTGGCTGGGAGGAAGCTGGGAGGAAGGGGAAGTTGGGCAGCAGGGGACACCCAGTGCCCGGCTTGCTGAGCCACCCATAGCTCCCACTGCCCAGTTCCAGCAGCTGCTCCCTCCTGTGAGTGCTGGAAGACCGAGGGGTGGAAACTCCTTAGCCTGGCGCCCATCATTCCTTGCTGAACTTTTTCCTCTGTCTACAGCTCTGTATTAGCCATTTCCAGATGATCTGCTCCCTCTGGAGAGCCTCGCTGACATGAGAATGGGTGAATAGAGTCCAGCAAGGGCTGTGGGTAGAGAGAGAAGCCAGGAGTAGAGCAGAGAGGGGATCAGGAGGGCTCATAGGCCAAGAAAGCAAGATGCAGGAGCGCATCAGCAAGGGCACAGAGGTGTCGACAGCCAGCCGGAGCAGGACAGCCAGAGTACAGAATGAGGGTGTGTGCAGAGAAGTTTAGGCCAGGAGAGGCGGAGACAGTGCAAAGACACACCTCAGGGCTGAAGACTGGGCGGTCCCCGCAGGCCTGTCCCACAACGATTCCATCCACAGCTCCCTCTGCTTCCAGACATAGCCCTTCCTTGGACAAACTGGAAATTGGCATTCCCTTAGGACAAATAAACATAATCCCCAAAATGGCTATTCCTGAGCCCTGGTGTCTGAAATCTAAGGCCAAATAAATAAATAAATGCTATCAGACCATGAAGTACAATGCACAGGATTGGCTTATGGACACCTACACGCACACACACACGCATGCGTGCACGCATATACACATGCAAACACCCCTATCTCCGGTGCTGTGAACAGCAGACATTAGAGCATTCACAACCTCAGGTGAAAACACACCAGTCATTACCAACGGATTCTGAGGAGATTACCACCTAAATAACTATCATTGGAACACACAACTTACTTAATATAAAGTGATTCCATATGGTTCATTTGTAATTCATTTATAATTCAGGCAGCAGGAATCCACAGGGCTGACATCTCCTAGTCACTAGATGCACTTTAATTCTTCTAGAAGAGCAGGAAAAGAAATTTTCGGGTACAGCCAGATTCTAGAATGTTCTTCAACTGAAGAATCAGATTCTTGGCTTTATACTCTTCCTTTGAGTTTTCAGGTATCTATGTTCTTTAAAAGCCTTTACGTAAAATAATTTATTTCATTTTATTTTATTTTTTTAGTTTTTTTGAGACAGGGTCTCACTTTGTAGTTCAGACTGGCCTCAAACGCACAGCAATCCTCTTGCCTCTACCTCTCGAGGGCTGGGATTACAGGCATGAGCCACCACGCCCAGCTGATGTAAAATGATTTCTGAAGTTCACTTGCTTGATACACTCACCGTGACCAGTGTTAACTCCTTTTTGTTGTTCCTGTTCCTGTTCCTTTTTGTTGTAAGCAGACAGGCAGGGACACAAGCATGACTGGGAAGCAACTTGAGAACTGTAATAAACCTGATACAAGGTGATCCATTCGTCTAGGTGAGTTTTACAGCATCGTTCCTCATTACATGGTGCCCGAGACACAGATGTACATGACTCACCCTTCTATAGCCGATCACAACAGCATTTCATTTTCCCTCATCTTTCTTCTTCCCTCAGCATACGGACACGTATGTCGAGAGCGTTTCCTTATTTCTTTAATCACTGTCAGCATCACTCATAAATGTTAATTAAGAAGATTTAAATGTTAACCCGACTGTGCCAAATGGAGAGCCTTTGAGTTTCCTGAGCTCTTCCTATGAGTCTCCATTCTCTGGGGATGTTTCCTGACCTCTCCAGTGAGCGCAGGACTCACATTCGCATGTGTGCTGACGCATGCATGACACCACTTCCTCTGCAAATCCCCAGGCTGCTGAGTCAGGAGCAGGCAGCACCGATCACCAAAAAGGACAAGCAGGTGGGCAGAGGCAGACCCCAATAGTAAGGCAGGGAGACATTCAGAGATAGCACCCTGGACCCCCTGACCCTGGGACAAGGCAAAGGTGTTGTCACCCAGGAAATGTGAGGGAGAGTCAACTCCAGACTTCTTACTCAGAAACTTCAAGAAGACTTATCTGTGCTCCCAAATGTCTCCTTGTTGTGCTAGCCAGGGCTTGAAGTCTTTAAAGCCAAGATAAAGCTCTTCAGTCCACAATTTGAGATACAAGGCTTACAGATAGCACCTTAGAGAGTTCCCACAAACAAGTGTAAACAATATCAGATCTTTCCAATCTGAAGAGCAGCAGAAAGCTAAGAAACTAGAATACTGAGAGGGGATGGATCTGAGGAGGAGAGGACCACCAACTTAAGAATGCTATTATTCCCCCTTAGAGCATTTTCTCTAGGTAAAAAGTGACCTCTAACAGTGGCCCCTTGTCCCAGGGAGCAACCCAGGTATCCATCACTAACTGGTCACCTCTTGCAACTTGCATCTCAGCTCCCTAATCTAATAATCCTTAGACCTGGTATGTCTAAGGATATGCATATGGTATGCATTATGTGTTAGCTTCTCCACTGGTAAAAACAATACCCACAGCTTGAAGGAGGAGAGGTTTAACTTAGCTCACATTTTAGGGATACAGTCCATGGTCAGTTGCCTCCAAGGCAAACATCATGGCAGAAGGGTGTGGTGCAGTAATACTGCTTAATTAACAGTGGTCAGGAAGCAGAGGAGGGGGACAGTGCCAGAGAGGAAGGAACCAGCAACCATATATAATACCTGATGCCACACCTCCATGACCCAGCCAGACATACCCGGAAGTATGTTCTGCCAGCCCCACCGTGGACCCGAAAATCAATCAAGCTGACACAACCAAGCATATCCATCACATATTGTAGGCAACTTGTACCACTAGCAAAGTACCAAACCCTGCAAATAACTCAGCATTAACAAGGTAAATTCTAGATTCTTCCTACAGTGGTGCCCCTACTATCCCATCTGCAATGTGTACACCCATGAGCAGGCAAGAAAGGCTGAGCATATGGCAAAGCACAGGGAACTGTGCACACATGTGCGAGGGAACCAGGAGGTCCAGGAAGGCAAGAGCCAAGCACACTCAGCTCATTACCACCGCACCTCACACTAGCCTGGGCTCAGCAAAGGTCACAGTGGAAATCCTGAAAAAGATTCAAGGATTGCTTAGATGGCTTGAGCAGGAGTCAATAACAACATCGATTCCACTGAGCAGGAAAATGGGAGGCCAAGAGCAAAGCCCAGGGCAAAATTCCACCTCTCTGCTTCCAGGGAGGGCTGTGCATAGAAACTCTAGGAGGTGAGCTCGCACCTCCAGTTGCCATCCTGAAGATAGAACCCCAACAAAAGAGCCACAAGTCACAATGCTAAGTGGAGAAAGCAAGACAGAAGAGCCGCCTCTGCACTACACCGCAGGCCAGCCACATGCAGGACTTGGACAAATGGAACAGCCAGGATGACAGATAGATTTGTCCCTTTCCCTCACTTCTATTTGAAAAGTCTCACTAGGATGTTGCATTCATTATTTAAAACAGTGAAGATCATTTTCAAAGAGCTATTTTGGAATACAGGTCTCATAATTCAAATTTTGATAAAATGATACACCATGGGATACTCAGTTAATTCTCACTTCTCATTTTAGAACACCAGTCCAGAACACAGCACATCCTCCTTACCCAGGCTGTGTGAGAACACACAGGAAGGTCCACGAGCACACAACCATTTCCAGGAACAGCAGTGAGCAGGACACTCCTGTCCACGGGCTGCCTGATGAAGAAGTCCACACAGGAAGATGGTGGCACATTTTCCGCATGGAATGCATGGCAGAGGCATGACTGGTGTGGGTCTGATATGGCTAAGCAGGGCCTGGACCAGTAAGGCATTATCTTAAAGATAAACTGAATAAATTTAAAGCACATGTACACATCTGTACCATCCTTCAAATTATCCATTTTTAATACATAAATAGGACACGTAATATGCCTTATAAGTGATTTAAACCATGAAGACTATTTCTTGGTCTTAACAGCATTTAACACATCCAGTTGGGACGACAGCTATTCATAGTTTTTATTTTATTCCTCTGGAGGACACAGCTCTTTCTCAGATTCCCCAAGAGAACCAGCCCCATAACTATACATTATAGATCAATGGATCAAATCAAGGAAAGCAATGGACTTACATCTTCACAAACCGGACCTCTCAAAATACAAATTATTACTTACATGTTCAAGTTCTATTAAAAACAAATATTAAAGGACTGATTAGACAGAGCTCAGTGGAATAGCACTTGCCTAGCATGTGCAAGACCCTGGGTTCTACTCCTGGTACAACATAAACACGCATATACATACACACTTACATATGTAAATATTAAAAATTACTTCACAGTTAAATGCCTTACACTTGAGGTGGCTGCCATTTTTATTGCAAATATAAGTAGACAAGTGATGGTGGTTTCTTATTTGTACTAGTGATGTGAACTCCTCTTTAAAAATGCTCTTATCGGGCTGGAGGGTTAGCTCAGTGGTTCTGGCGCCTGCCTCGCAAGCGCAAGGTCCTGAGTTCGATCCCCGGTAACCACATATAATGCTGGGCGTGGAGACACGCCCACCAACAATCAATGCCGCATACTACAATGCCGGACATGGTGGCTCACGCCTGTAATCCCAGCACTCGGGAGGCAGAGACAGGAGGATTGCTGAGTTCGCTGAGGCTTGCCTGGGCACCATAGTGAGCTCAGGGCCAGCCTGAACTACAAAGCGAGACCCTGTCTCCAAAAAGCAAAAAAAAAAAAATGCTCTTATCACCAAAAGTGGCAATCCCAGCTACTCAGGAGACTGAGACAGGAAGATTGAAAGTTTGAGGCCAGTGTATACAACTTAGCAAGACCATGTCTAAAAGCAAAAAATAAAGAGAGCTGGGAGGTAACTTAGTGGTACAGTACTCCTGGGTTTGATCCCCTACGTTAACAAATAAACAGGTATTATATAATCACTTGAGGATATGATAAAAATCACAAAGGTGATTAAAAAATAACATTTACGGTGGGTGTGGTGGCTCATACCTGTAATCCCAGCACTTGGGAGGTAAAGATAGGAGGATTGCTGAGCTCGAGGCTTGCCTGGGCTACAGAGTGAGCTCAGGGCCAGCCTGAACTGCAAAGCAAGACCCTGTCTCAAAAAAAAATAAAAATAAAAATAAAAATAACATTTAGGAGAAACAGTCCTAGCATTTTTCACCTCTCACCTTTCACTTTTCACTTTTCACCTTTTCCTCCTCCTCTACCCACCATCTATTTGTCTATTTCAAACAGTAAGATGCAGCCAGGTGTGATGCAGTAGACCTATAATCCTAGCACGTGGGAGACCAGACAGGAAAATCTTGAATTTGAGGCCAGCCTGGGCCACAGATCAAAACTTTGTCTCTGGAATTATCACAACTGAGGAGGCCCAAGGAGATAGTTCCTCAATGTAAAATGCACCGTACATGGCATCCCCAGCAGAAGTCAAGGACACTGGCGTAGATCCAGATGTATGCTCATTTTAAAAGACAGTAAGATGCTACCTTTGGTATAAAACTGACCTGTGCCAGTTGATCACCTCTTGGGGGGGCAGGGTGACAGGGTGCAGGACAGGAGCGGACTTCCTCTCTGGGAGGACTTTTACCCAGGTGTTCACGTCCACGTGTTCAGTAAGACTATACTGAAAAGACAGGGAAGGAGAGGGAACCTGCTCCCACCTGAGGGTGAGGGCACCCACAGTGAAGGAGGTCTGGGGAAGGAAGGGCAGATTCCAGAATTCCGGACTTGACTCTGTGTCTAGCTGGTTGGGTGGAGGCACGGCAAGTGGGAAAACAAACAAGCTCCGGTACCCTGCAGTGAGTGGCTTAGTCTCTCGCGGTGACCTGGATAGGCCACTCAGGATCTATCTATTTATTTATTTATTTATTTATTTATTTATTTATTTATTTATTTATTTATTTATTTATTTTCTGGTGCCAGGGATCAAACTCAGGACATTGCACTTGTGAGGCAGGCTCAGTGCCAGTGAGCTACATGTCTGGCCCCTCTAGCTCTATCCTAGATATGTGTTACAAATTCCTCCTGGTGAAGCTGGGTTAGAACAGGCTCCAGAACAAAGAATACTCAAGACATAAAAAGGGAAGAAAGGTCCCTGGGCAGAACTGGAGCTCAAGGTAATTCAGTTTAGAAACTCATGATTTCTAAAATATGTTTTATGCACAGGATATGTCCACGTGTGTAAATGGACATTTGCACGCATATGTGTGGTGTTTGGGGGGGACTCATGGATGCACAGCAAGGGTCCTGTCACTGAGCTACAACCCCTGCCCACATTCCCACTTGTGTGAATCTTAGGTCTCTCTCCTGAAATGGCACAGAAGCAAAGACACGCAGTAACAACTCATGAAGAAATCAGAAAAGCCTCCCACTGCCCCAATGCAGGACCATTTGAGCACCAACTGACTGACTATAGTAATGACTACAAGCCACTGAAATAATAAGACTCTACATGTCTGTATCTACAGTAAGTCGGTTCTAAAATCAACAAGAAAGGAGGATGAGCTCTTGCTTGCAGAATACTGTAATGCCAGGCACCAAGCAGAAAACACGGAGGTAGACAAGAAAACCATTTCGAAACCACCACAGTAGAGACGAGCACCAGCAAGCACCATCCGGGAATGCTAACGCTAGTGGAAATTTTGACAAGGAGCATGATCTTACAGTGTCTCCCCAAAGACTGCTTATCAGCTGCAAACGAAAACATAATAACCAGACAGTGGAGAAATCAGACGACGCTTTAACCCCGTGATCAAAAACAGGCAGATGGGTTTGAGCTTGACCGGGGCAACTTAGGGAGACCCTGTCTCAAAATGTAAAAGGGCATACGAGATACTGCTGGAGGTATAGCTCAGTGTAGAGAGCCTGGGTCCACTCCCCAGTACCACACACACACACACACACACATACACAGAGGCAGATAGACATCATGTACTTCCAGATGTGAGAGCCCGGGGAAGGACACAAAAACACTCACACTGTATTCTGGCTAGGAAGGTACAACTTGAATCTAATCCTGAGGCAATATTAGACATGAACACTCTTAACAGGAAAAGGGGAAGGTACTTCTTTATACCTGGAGATGTCATAAAGGCAAAGAAGGGTTGCAGAAATAGTTCAGATTAGAGCAGACTAAAGAGATATAAAAGTAAAACTGCATGTCATATCTGATCTGCCATTAGATCCTATACTGGAGGGGAAGACTCTTGGAAGGGACATCTGGGTCAACTGACAAAACCGGAAGACAGGTAACAGATGACAAAGTACTCCTACTAATGTTGTACGTCTGAAGTTTGTTCTGTTACTAGTTAAGAGAGTTAAGAGCCCCATAATCAGGAATACAATGGGTGAAAGCTATTGAGGTGAGGGTAGTCCTTACATTTAAAGGCATCTGGGAGAGTTTTAAGTTATTTTCAAATATAAAATAGGAAGAAAGGGGAGGTGGCAGAGGAAGCCAAGGGCTGCACCTACGGGTGCTGTGTCTTGCTGACCTGGGTCACTTCCCCTTGTAAGCTCTGCCATTTCCCTTCCTGTACAATGGGTCAGAAAAGTAACAAATAAGAAGAGACAGTAAAATTGATTTCAACCACCAGACGTAACCCATCTCCTTCTTATCTCCGGTATTTGATTTTCCAAGATGATAAACTTAGGGTGATCTCAAGAAAGTTATAAAGGGGCTGAGGATTTAGCTCAGTGGTTCTGGCACCTACCTCACATGCTCAAGGTCCCGAGTTCAATCCTCAGTACCAAAAAAAGAAGAAAGAAAAAAAGAAAGTAATTTCTTAAGCTGGTATTAAAAATATTGCTTAAACATAATCCTCTAATCAATGTTTTGTGGGATAATTCAAAATGTGTGTGTGTGTGTATGTGTGTGTGTAAATAAGAATTATAATGATGAAAGATGGGTAATACAGCAACATTAAAGACGGTTGTCATTGAAAGTGATGACAACTCATTTCCTAGTATTTTTCTAAGTTTATAAACCAGTATTTTCCTTCACAATTTGTAAAAGGTATCTTGTGCTCACTGAAACTTTCCTAATGAATTTCAGATATTCACTTAAGTTTCACAAACTTTCTCACACCATCAGCCGCTGGAAGGCGCCAGAAAGAAGAGAACACTAAGTGGAAAAGCGTGGGAGTTGAGGAAGGGATCTGTAAGCGAAGGATGGGCGATCAAGAGTCTGCAGCAGGAGCCACACCAATATCCTAGTCTGGATTAGACCATCTCCCTCTGTTCACGAGGAAAATGATTTTCAACTTTTCATCCTTGCTAACATACCACAAATCACTGACTACACATAGCTTCATAGAAGTCACATCATCAGCCACCAACATTTCTACCAAACTCTGCCCTCCGAGTCTCCCTAGGACAAAACCCAAGGCTTCCTTCGGAGCAGTAGGGCAACATGAAGACTGGCACATGACCAAAACCTCAGGGTAGCCCCTCAGTACACCCAGCTAGGAAACACACAGAGTTTCTCCACAGCCTCTTAGGAGGGTCCGATGCTCCGGACCACGGAGGGACAGAATACCCAGGTCCCAAGTTGCTGTCGTGCCAACATTCCTCAGATCCACATCAAGTATAATATTCAAACCAATTGGCTTCAACAGCACCCCAAGCAAAGCAGTATCTCCCCTGTTCTCATTACAGGGCCAACCTATTCAATTCCTAGCAAGAGGAGAGACAAAGGCAGTCCAAGCAATAGGGTCTACTTCAGAAATTCTTTTTCTTTTAGAAAACAGATCCTCTTTTGTTCTGGTTAAACACCAATTACGCTGCTCTCTCTAACATGCAAATCAGCCGAAAAATAGGGCAATATGTAGCTCACTCTGGTTCCACTGCAAGTTTGAATGAAGAAAAAAGAGGACAGAGCTGGAGAGGGTAAAAGAAAGGGAGAGGAAAAAAGAGGGAGAAGAGAGAGGAGAGATGAGCGATAGAGGCGAATCCCTGGGGGTCTTCAATTCCAAGTACTCTGTGCTCAGATAAAGCTCTTTTGAAAGAGCTTTTTCTGTATTATCTGTGCCGGTGCCACAAGCAGTGATTTTGCTATTATCCAAAAAAATAAAGCAAGAAAAGAAAAAGCACATTAAAGTAGACAATACAAGCAAGAAAAGCAAAAGTGGCCAACAAAGCTATTTACCCACAGCTCCCACTTGCTACAAACACTCTCCCCAAAAGTAACGTTCCCAGCATAAGCGCACCAGAAAGAGCCCAGCGGAGGGAGGAGGAGGCTCTCTCTGGGAGAGACAACAGGACCTCATGAACCTCGTGGTACACAGGTGCCACCGGCCTTCGCCAGGACAGGGTCCCCAGCCAGGCGGCGGAATGAGGACTGATGCGGGAAGCATGAGGCTCCATCCTGGGCTCAGGCACCCCGGAGCACTGACCGGGTTAGTGTTTTATTCCCCTGTCACTTTGAGGGAAATGGGTTAAGCTTTACTCATTTCAGTCATCTACATACATTTTAGATTTGTCATTTCTTTTCAGCGCAAACAGGCCTGTGAAGGGTACACCCCAAGGAAGGAAAAGATGGCTTCCTAGGCCTCACTGTGCGCTTGCCCCTGGGGGCCCTGGAGAAGATGCAGGTCTCTGCGGCACTGCCGTAAGGGGCCCAGCAGCGCTCTCTCCCTTGGTCACGCCGCTCCCGGCACCACTTGAGTTTCTCGGAGATGTACCCACTTGAGCATACTTGGAGGCCGCATGGCTATTTCCAGAGGCCCAGAAGTGAGTGAGTGTGTGGAGTGTGTGTGTGTGTGTGTGTGTGTGTGTGTGTGTGTGTATTGTGTTGGCGCAGACGTGCGCATGCATGTGTTCCTGCTGAGACTCAGTTCGGGGTCGACAGCCCAGGCCCTCAAGTCAAGGAGGCACAGCCGAGGTGGGGCAGCAACCACGGCCAGGTCTCACTGCGGTGGGCGCAGATCCACCACGGGGACCAGGCATAAGAAACCTCAGCAGAAGATGCGCCGCTCCACCTGCGGAGCCAGGACAAGTCTCAGTTAGGACTCTGCGCTGCCTCCAGCACTCCCACCAAACGGCCCCTCCAGGGAGCAATTTCCGCCACCCCCTTGCCCTAGAACAGCAGACTTGGCTGGAAAGACTTCTGTGTGAAATGATCCCCCAAGTTCTCCCTTTCTGTCCTGCCCTCCTTGCGGCAAGGCTGACTGTTTAATAGGACGTGAGCACCCACCGTTTCCCACGCGCTACCCCCGTGGAAGGGGAAGAGAATAAGGAAACTCCCCTTAGTTGGGTTCCTGGTGCGCGCCAGAGCCTGGTCCACTACACTGCATCACACTCAGGCCTCCGGCGAGTCCCACGGTGGACACTGCACCTCCGCTGGCAGGAGAAGGAGGGGGACTCCCAGAGGGGGCGTCTTGTGGGGCTGGCCAGTTGCAGCATGCGGTGAAGGCGACAGCGCAGTCATTGGCAGGCGTCTGGGGACAGCTCCACCGTCTGCACAACAGTCCATCAGCGCCAGCTGCGCACCAGCGACCCTTGGAGCTGCCTGAAAGAGGGACGGAGGAGGCCTCTCCACAGTGCTGAGGGCCGAGATGTCACAGAGTCGAGATGAGCCAGCCTGTGGCCGTCGGTCAAGAGTCGGTAGCGGTTATCACTCAAGGTCAACAAGCCAGGAGGGGCCAGAACCCGTTCTTGGGCCTGGGCAGGCAGAGTGCCAAGGCTCTTGTGGGCCAGTTTGGGGGAGGCTCTCCCTGACTTTAAAGCGACTGGTTCCCATTCTGGGAAGGATCCATGGAGGCTTTGGGAGGTCACCCCAGCTGGCAAAGAGCTTTCTAGAGAGCAGAGCTCAGAACTCACCTTGAGCCTAGACCATGGAAAGCAGGAAATGATTCCAGGAACCACAAGATTTGAGGGGCCTCGAGTGGCAATGACAAGACTGTGGGGGCCACCGGTCCTCACGAACACACTCCAGCCACCTCCTGGCAGGACGGGAACTGGCATCATCACGGGGGAGACCACACTTGACCTCTCCGGCACAGACCACCATCGCCAAGTGCAACACAAACCCACGCCAGCGTCAGAGCCTGGGGAAGAAGGAGCCCAGCACACCAAACCTGTCCGTGCTCAAGCCAAGAAGAACCTCTCACACGGAAACGGAGACTGAGTGCTGGTGAGTAGGGCGAAAACAGAAGTGGAAATGGCCTTTATTTTCTAAGCATGAGTGTAAGATGAGACACACGGAAAACCGGTTATCTGTTAAGACGATCCTGAATCGGTCTAGGAGACAATGACCTAAATATGTCGACCCCCTGGAGGCTGCCCAGAAGTGAAGCCACCGCTCGGAAGAACAGGCTGGCTCTTGGCTTGCCGCGTGCCTTTCCCAGGAGCCCATGTGTGATGGACAGTTCTAAGGAATACCCTATAATCTGCATTTATGCCATTTGTCTCTTTGATACATCAAATACAGATATTTGCATCATTTATTTTAATGCACGTGATTTTCTTCTGAAAGGCACAAAGAGAAAAATCTGATCCCCCCCATCCCTCCCACCCCCCGTTTCTTTAGAAGTCTGAAAACTTAAGCCTGGCACCCCTGACAAGCCAAATTGATCTGGAAAGATCTTCAGAGGCCAGTTGCATTAAGGAACAAATAAAGGACTCTCTCATGGCAAAGGAGACAAGGAAGACAAAGGGGAGCTAAGGGGCTGGTCCCTCTCACCATCTCGGAGCCCCTGGAGGTGAAGGCGAGGAGGGAGGACAGTCACCCAGGCAGGAGTGCCTGGGCCCACCTTATCTACCTGCTCTGTGTCAAGCTCAGTAAGCCCCAACAATGGCAGCCTTGACAAGAAGCCTGAGCAGGGGCCAAATGAGGAAGCGCAATTTCAGCACCGGTTAGGAGACAGGCTGTGAGTTATGCAGCCTCAGAATCCAAGCAGGTGGTCTACCTAGACTGTCCCAGGCTGGCCAAGCTCCTCATTCTTTTCTTTATGTTCTCACTGACCCCTGAATAGAAATACGAGCACAGGATGCCACGCCCCCTGTTTTTTACATCTCCTCAGCCTTTCCCTTGGACTCCTCGATTTACCCAGTGACTGGCTCCCTTGATGGGTGCCTGCTCTGTTCTGTGCACATCCGCTATCCCCAGGTCCTCAAACTAGGACCCGCCCGCATCCCACACTTCTGTCCTTGAGCCTGCTTTGTGCATCCCTGATCCCTTGGGCCTGGCTGGTCCTCTGGCCTTCCGCAGTCACTAAGTCAATGCTCATTTGCCGGGCATCCCCTCCATGCCCCAGAACACACCTCGTGCTGCGAACATGACACCTACAAGGCGTCTAAGGCAGCCAGAGGGTGAAAATAAACCAAACCAATGGGCCTCGTCATCAGCCACAGGGCTGGCTCTCCTCTGCCCTTCTCCCTCTTCACACTAAGCACCGCAGCTCCTCTGATCCTACTAGAGAAGCCCCAACAGCGGACAGTGGCAGCACACAGCTGTAGAACCCGTCTCCCTACACACAATCGCCACCCACGAGTCACCAAGTCCTGCAAGCAAAGTCACCTGCTGTAGGTCCTGCTCTCTTCCTGGGAAGCCCATGCTCCAGCTGATGATCTACAGAGCCCACAGTACCCCAAATTCTGGCCAGGCAAACTTCAGCCTCAAAACTGGTACAAGGCACTGGCCCCTCACGCTACATGCTGCCTGAGCCCGCCCTGCACCTGCCTCCTTTGCCATCAAAACCTCTTGAAGCCACTGGCACCTTGTTCAGCTTTCATGAGGGACAGCCACCAATCTAACCGGCAAACATGCAAAGGCCGCCTCCGGAAGACACGGAGCCAGGGTCTTCCACAATCCTGGACCTTGCAGCTTATGGAAAATCAACACAGGGACAGTCTCACCAGCCCTCCCAACTGTAAGGTCCACAGGATCATTCACATGTCTCAGATAAGTGGCAAAACTGGGACTCAGAGCTAGGCCAGGTAACCCAAGATACACCCTCTGTCCTCTCCGCCCTGTGCCATCTGTGTGGTATGAGATTAAATGCTTATACACCCTTAAACCAAACATGATGGCAGATACCTGTAATCCCAGTTCTCGGGAAGCTGAGGCAGGAGGAGCAGCATAAATTCAAGAAGGCCAGCCTGAAATATGCAGTGAAACCCTGTCTTAGAAAAGAAGGATTAGGGCCAGAGATTTAGCTCAGTGGTTCCGGAGCCTGCCTAGCAAGCACAAGATGCCCAGTTCAGCCCCCGGTAACCACATACAACAATACCAGGCATGGTGACTCACACCCAGCAGCCTTCAGTACCACATACCACGATACTGAGCATGGTGACTCACGCCTGTAATCCCAGCACTTGGGAGGCAGAGGCAGGAAGACTGCTGAGTTTGAGACTTGCCTGGGCTACATAGTGAGCTCAGGGCCAGCCTGAACTACAAAGCGAGACCCTGTCTCCAAAAAAAAAAAAGAAGGAATTAACGATGAGATGTTACACAGCAATTAAAAATTGTGTTACAACCAAGTAATGATATGAACATTATTTTAAAAGCACTGTTAATTGATGAAGAACCCAAATACATGCATACACATATATAATAAACACCACAATTTGGCAGTTTTTCCAATTCTGCTCTTAAGTCTAAAAACATACATACATACATACATAAAAGTGACAATATACCAAAACATTAATTATTCTGCACTTTCCTGTGAGTTTTGGATCTTCTGTTAAGGAGCAAGTGCTTCTTTTCTAATTTAGAAAAAATATATAATAACCTTTACTTTTGAAAACAAAGAAGCTGCTGTCCTGACTTGGCAAGAGACCCACGCACAGTGGGAAACGGGGTCCCAACCCAAGGCACCACCTGGCCGAGGACAGCCGTGGTGGCAACACCAGCCGGTCGCTGCCAATGTGGTAAATACAACAGCAATGGCCTCTAGGGACCCTCTGTGTCCTGAGAACAGAGGCAAAGCTTTCCAGGAGATCCGGGCCTCTCCACCCCATGGGCTGGAGGCGGAGGAAGGAGAGCTCTGTAGAGCGAGTCCCAAGGACAATGGGCTGATTTAAGCCGTGACTATATGCAAACCATGGGCTATTACTAATCCCAAGGGTGCCCAGGGTCCATCCCAGAGCAGAGCATTAGAAAAACAAAGGCAACTCCTGGTCCTTTATCGGGGATGGGGTCCTAGTCTCTTTACTGGCTTCTGCGTTACTGTGAATGAGTTAACTGAGCTCCCTGAGCCTCAGTTTCCTCACCTGGAGATCCAGATTAAAATGGAGAGAATTATAAAAGCAGAAAAACTGACAGTTGTTGAGTTCCAGAGAAGCCGGCTACAATAAAGATGTGCAGCACCTTAGGGAGGGGTGCACAGAGACAGGACCCGACAGCCTTGTTGCTGAGAGCCCAGTCAGGCCTGTGGGTGACTGTCACCCAGATCCTCTGCCTGACCTCAGCTTTGTGAACCCTTGGGCTGGGACTCCTGCTTTGGAAATAAACCCTCTCAAAGCTCCTGTCCCTCAGATAGTACAAGATCAAAAATGTCTGCTACAGCTGGAGATTTAGTTCAGTGGTTCTGGAACCTGCCTAACAAACACAAGGTCCTGAGTTCAATCCCCGCTAACCACATACAGCAATACCAGGCATGGTGACTCATGCCCACCAGCAATCAGTACCACATACCACATCACTGATTGTGGTGGCTCATGCCTGTAATCCCAGGACTCGGGAGGCAGAGGCAGGAGGATTGCTGAGTTTGAGGCTTGCCTAGGCTACAAAGTAAGCTCAGAGCCAGTCTGAACTACAAAGGGAGACCCTATCTCGAAAAAAAAACACCAAAACTGCCTGCTATTTAAGGTGCCAGATTCTGGGGAAATCAGTTATGCAGCAGTAGAAAACTAACACAGACTCTGGTTCCTGGCACATAAGAGCTCAATACATGGCTTCTATCACATTCCTTCAATTCATATACGTTAAAACTATCATGCTTCCCTGGAAATAAGACCTAACTGGAAAATAATCAGCCTTAAAACTAGAGATGAAACACGCCAGCCCCAGTCAGTCCATCCCTGCCTTACCTGCTTTAGGGAGGAGCCACTGAGCAGGCAAAGAGTAATGGCAAGTTTGAGTCAAACGTTACACAATGGATATTTGTACTGAAAGGTCACATGGTACCCTAGATATGTACCTTCTTAGGTATCACTTGTAAATTTTTAATTAGAAATATAGGAACAAGAGCTACGTCTCTGGACAGGTGAAGTGTGTTCACTCGCACATGTTTTCTGGTAGTGTGATACAGTCTCCTGTCTATACCACAGGTGAACTGACTACTGTGGTAGTCAAATCCTGTATCACCCCCCTACCCAAAAAAAGGAAACAAACCTGGAATAACTCCTTTCTATCCAAGGAAATCAGCAGGGGCAGACAGCTGGGGAAGGAGGCTCCCAAACACTGGCTTTTGCCCCCAAAACTGTCCCTCCCAGTCTACCCATCGGAAGAAAACAGAGTCTAGCTGATGAGGCCTTCAACCCCAGCCTTCTTCCTGACTTTCCCTTTTCTGAACTTGCACATCTTCGTCTCTAGTGAATCCAAGAGGCTGGATCTTCTTTCTAGACATGGCTGGAATCCAATGGCTCCTCCCACCCCACTCCCACCCAGGCCCTTGGACAAGCAAGGCCTACGGCTCCTAACTGTCCCCAGCAACAGGTGGTCCTTCTAGGATGGTCTACCTCCTAGTCCTTGGCCTCCCATTACACACAGATGGGTGCCGGGTCCTCACCAGGCCACTGGCTCCTTCCACAAGCCCCACACAGTTCACACAGACCTCCATGCTGCTGCTCACCCAGCGAGCCCCTGCCTGTACCATCTGGCCTCCACGTGGAAGGAACACTGTCCCCAGCGATACCCTGAGGACCCAGCCTGGCTACCCTCTCCCCACACCCTGGTTCAGTGCCCTTGGCCCAATGGTTCCATCGCAAGCTGTTTCAAACCGCTCCTCACTAATTGGCACGTCAGGCACATGTCCGTTCACGTTGCACCGTCAGAACTCTTCCCCGCTCACGTGGACACCAGGCCCCTGGCAGGCACACCAACATCAGCACACTTCGACACAGGGCCAGGTGGAGAGGCTCAGCCTGCCCCTTGAGATGTGTCACAACGACTCGCTTTGCTGCTATACGCCATGGTGGCCGTGCACCACAGAGAAACGTGTGTCTGGGCTCCAGTATGACTTGTAGAAGTAGATGGTGACTGGACTCTAAAAAATATTAAAATATATACTGTCTCTATGAGACACTCTCTGATGAATGTAAAAATACATATTTGCCTCTCATATGTAAGATGCCATAAGATAAACACAGGGAGGGCTGGAGGGTTAGCTCAGTGGTTCCGGCGCCTGCCTTGTAAGCGCAAGGTCCTGAGTTCGATCCCCGGTAACCACATACAATGCTGGGCGTGGAGACTCACGCCCACCAGCCATCAATACCACATACCACAGTGCCAGGCGTGGTGGCTCATGCCTGTCATCCCAGCACTCGGGAGGCAGAGGCAGGAGGATTGCTGAGTTCGAGGCTTGCCTGGGCTCCATAGTAAGCTCAGAGCCAACCTGAACTACAAAGTAAGACCCTGTCTCAAAAAAAAAAGATAAACACAGGGAGTCAATATGTATTTTTCATCTTCAAGAAAACAAAATAGAAGGGGGGAGGAGGGGGAGTGGGTAGGGATATGGGTAAAAATGAGAATTAACTTGTGGCATATACTGGTACAAATTTCCCAATGTTATATGTGATTTTGAGATGTATATAAATTGTACCAATAAAGAATTCAATTAAAAAAAAAAGAAAACAAAATAGAAGAGGGTCTACTGATATATGTATGAAGGATCCAAGCAGAATTCAGCAAAAGCTTCTCTTGTGGCAAAGTAGCTGATGAAAACCCAACGGACCCGGGTCCTCTCCAGTGTAGGAGGCGGCTGAAGGAAAGGGCAAGCAGCAGCCCATCCCACTTTCAAGCCAGTCTTGAGGACCACAAGGCAGGGGAGGGTGCAGGATGCCAGCCTGTCCCACCATGGCTACAAAGACATTGCCCAGTTGACATATGTGCACACCAGAGGAAAACCTAGACGTTCACACTTGCTGACTTTCAGAGAGAAAATGCCTGGGGGGAGGAGCTGCAGCAAAGCCATAAGATGCCCAGGAAAAACAGCAGCCCTGATGAACTCCTGCGCAAGGCAAAAGGCTAGTCATGAAAACAAATACATCCAACTCTGGCGCAGCAGTCCACTAAGACTATGCTTATTTTAAATTAACTATCATGAACAAAGGATAACTACAGGGCACTATTTAAAAAAAAAAAATCCATTTCCCCAAGTCTTCATTTAATTGCTGTGAAAGCCCTAGTTCAGTCTCCTACCAGCCTTGGCTTGCGCTTCTGCCCGAGCTTCTGTTTGGCTCAGTCAACTGGAGGAGGCACTTGGACAAGATCTTGGATAGGACTCCTTCCAAGGCCTGCCCTCCCTAGCTGCCCACCCATCCTCAGGCAACCCCGGGGCTGAGCCCCCTGCACAGTCACCTTCAGCGGCCACCGAAACAGCCTACCACGGAAGCCTGAGGTGTGCCACTCTAAATCACCACCTGCCGAAGTCTCCCATTTCATCAGCCCTGTGCCACTGTCAAAGACTGGGGGGGCCGGAGATTTAGCTCAGTGGTTCCAGTGCCTGCCTCGCAAGCGCAAGGTCCTGAGTTTGATCCCCGGTAACCACATATAATGCTGGGCATGGTGACTCACGCCCACCAGCCATCAATACCACATACCACACTGCTGGGCATGGTGGCTCACGCCTGTCATCCCAGCACTCGGGAGGCAGAGACAGGAGGATTGCTGAGTTTGCGGCAGCTTGCCTGGGCTACATAGTGAGCTAGGGCCAGCCTAAACTACAAAGCAAGACCCTGTCTCAAAAAAAAAAAAAAAGACTGGGGGATGAAGGGGAATCAAAACCTTTCCGTTTCAGGGAACTTTGACTTCCTACACCTGTTATCACTTTGGTCGTCTTAAAGAAAAAAAGCACAAGGCAGTTGAGAGGAGGCTTAAGTCTTCATTTACTTGGGGGAGGGGTCAGTCTCTGCATCCTGTGGGCAACAGTGGCGTACAACACATCCTCAAGGTACTTTAGGGAAACTGAGGCACAGAAAAGCTCCATGCCCTCCCGAAGTGACAGGCTGGAGTATGGCTCTCACCACCAAGCCACATAGATCACACGGTGTCTGGAGACCAGCAAAGCCTTCATCTTTCCCCTTGATCTTTGGAGAACATATGCCAAGCCCAGAGGGCATATCTTTTTTTCTTCCCTATTAAAAAAACTTTTAAATTACAGACTGCACCTTGGCTAACTGGACCAGGAAAAAGCTGGCCTAGCAGACCAAGAAGTCTGCAAAGATATTACAACTGGAAGAATGGGACAGGAAAGTTCAAAGATTACTGTGACATTTCTGGAGTAGAATAAATAATGCCAGAAAAGAAACTGCTAGTCATAGGTAGAGTTTACAGGCTCAATACATGAGCTAGAAGCGTTTCCTCATGTCTTATGTATTAGTGCATCTAATCCTCAGAGCAGTCTTTGAAGGAGACCTTCCCATTTTATAGATGTGAAAAATGAGAGACAGGGGGTTCAAATAACTTACCCAGGCCATACAGTTAATAAATTGACAGAGCCAGGATCTTAGGCTTCACAGCACAACTCCTGGATGCATGCTCTTAATAGCATGCTAATTAGTCAGTCTTTCAGACTCAAGAAGCTTTCCATTCTAAAGCTTTCCTAAGGGCATGGAATCCTTGTCCTTTCTCTTTCATTTATTGTGCAGCTATCTTTTAAGTCTTCTTAAACCACTTCTCTGATCAAAGACAAACACTGAGATGACAGCAAGACAAAAGACCAAGAGTACAATTAAATTTTTAAAAACTGTGTGTGGAAAGGACATATAACCAACACAACATTAACAAGACCAACAGACCTGCTGTGACTCCTCCCCACTGGACTCTAAGCTTCCTAGCAGCCCAAGTAAAAAAGGCAACAAGATCAACTAAAATATGTATCAAGGCAGTGGGGGGGGGAGTTTATCAGTCTTAGCTAACTAAACACTTCATGTTACTAAATTTCCTCAGAATAATACAATCAGATGATGGACAAATCCCTTTGGGGCATAATTTTAGAATCAAGGTTATAGCATGCAAAGTAACCCAAGAGATAACAAACTCAGAAAGAAAAGGGCGGTGGTGTCTGATCATTTAGCCTTCCAGTGAGACACTGCATGGCTGGTGTCAGGCTACAAAATGGACAAAACTACACAAAGCTTATGGCTGACAGGGCTTCACTGGTCTCAGACAGGCCCCAAGGACCCCAGGGCACAGACTCTGGTGAGCACACAGGGGGGTCACACACCAGGCACAGAAGTGAGGCTCGAGGACTTCCGGCATCTTCTATGCTCATGTGCACTGCACACGTATCTCACCAGAGTGGCCGGGCATTGCTGAGAAGTGGCAAAGGAGAGATCGGTCCTTTGGCACAGCCCCGAAGTGGCTTTCCCAGGGGACAGTCTCACTCAGCTCCTCTTTGTTGGCAACCCAACTCTTCCCCATTACTTGACATCCCAAGAAGCTACCAGAAACCCAAGATGCCTTCTGTCACCCTCCCCTGGCTCAGAACCTCCAAGAAGAGGTCTGCAAGTGGCTGGGGGTTAAGCAGGGCCCACGTGGAAACCAGAGGGGAAGACAGCACAGCATGTCCTGGGTCAGCTCTTCAGAAAGTTTCATTATTTAAGCTGAGCTGCTGTGAACACCAGGGAACAAAACTTCTTTGGGCAAGGCAAGAAATATAATCCAATCCCTCACATGACCAAAAACCAAAAAAAATCAAAGTCTACTTCAAGGTCAAAGACAACAGAAACTTGAACTCCAGGGCCTGCCCTGGCCAATGTTTCTGCTACCACGCTAGGATGTGCCATGAACCAAACAGAAAGAAACCCAAGTGCACTTCTGGAAGACATCCACCCCCCCCCCCAACCCTTCCAGGCCTGCAACAAGGAACACCTGAGAGACCAGAGTCCTAACAGGACCTGAAACAGACAAGCATCTTTTACCTGTTTACAGGTTAGCAACTCAGTAGAAGCTGTGGGAGGCCAGGACAGAGAGACAACACAGTATGGACCATTCGCTAAGCCCAGAGCCACAGTAAACTGCTAGGCCACATGGTTCCCCTCTGGACGGGATGTCTTCTATCCAGTTTGCTGACTGAAAGAGTTGGAAACCCTACCATCCACCCTCCGGAATCATTATTCAACAACAAACAGGCACTATATTTAGAATTGTTTCCATGAAGGCGCCATAGGCAAAAGCCACCAACCTCTGAGATACACAAAGGTTAAATAAGGCTATCAGACTGATCCCCCCTTCAAAACAAAAATTTTTTAAAATCAACTTTAATGGAAAAGTTCCATTTAGCATTCATCTGTTCAACACAGCTTCTAATTTTATAAATGGACCTTAAAATTAACAGGAGGACAGACAGTTTCTCCCAGGAGCCTGTGTGTCCATTCTGCAAAGTTATGTAACCCAGAAAGCAAGGGTTCTGATTTGATTACACTTTCGGAAGCCTGAGACCATTCACTGCACACACGGGCTCCTCTTCGCAAGGCACTCGAACACAGGAGGGGAGAGAGAGGCAGGACAAACCCTTTTTCAGCAGCTCAGGTAAATAAGGCTTTAAGAAATAGGGCTCTTTACACCCTCAGCGACTCCCTCCACACCTAGCCAAACCCCACTACTGGTTTCTGGCCCACCCAGATGGGTGAGAAATTACACATTTCTGAGTTGGGGTTTACCGTGTTGTTTGCCCTTAATGGAAGTTTATACAGGCCTCCCACACAGGGGTATTGTTAGAAGGAATCAAATGATTTACTGTTGAACATTCTGAGTTTAAAGGACAGAACATGCTCTTGGGAATGCAAAATATTACGATTTACCTTTTTTTTTTTTTAAAGAAAAAAATTATTTGCTTTTCTTTTACTACCAAGCCAAAGGAAATACAGCTTTTTCCAAAGGTAGTCAGAGGTGCTCAAAACCTCTTCCAACAATCCTATTTCAGCAAAATGTAGAGCTGTGTTACAGATAGAAGTTCACAGAAGCCCGGTTCAAGTTCTTGGTGGGGTGGGGGGAGTAACCCACATGCTCAGTGTCTGGCAGGCACATGGGCATTGGGCACCACCCACAGCACAATCCCAGGCACACTCCAGCTGAGTCTCCCCTCCCCCATTCCACAATATATCTACTTGTATGAGCGTCCATAGCTATCTTATTTGTAATAAATGTATACTCCCATGGGAGAGAAGGGGAGGCCAAGCCTAAGAGGAATGAGGGAGGCTACCAAAATTCAGCCATAGAGTCTAGCAAAAACGTTATCAAGGGCCCTCTTCCCCATCCTCCTGCAGAAGCCAACCCCAGCATCTCTGACCCAGCAATTCCATACCAAGGAGTAGTTTCTCAGGCGAAAATATTCGAACGAGTCACACTGCTTATACAAGCAAAGCTGACCCACCAAGCTGTCCAACCACAGAGGGTCACCTCGATGAGGTTCCACGCAGACAACGGGACATTCTGTGGCCCTGAAAGGTTACTGGAAAAGTGTGTTCGTTGGGTGAAAACAACAAGGGGGACAAGTTAGAAAACTATGTGCTTTCTATGGTATGGCCGACTTTTATGATGTGCTTTATATATACGGCGTGATCCAATTTTTTTTTAAACACAGAAATATATAGACAGTTATGTCCAAATACATTGGAAAAATCCCAGGTGGGTAGATAAGATAGACAGATGGATAAATGGATGAATGGATGGATAGATGGATGGATAGATGCCAATATTGGCATTTCAGAAGATTTTTTTATCATCATATAGTCATTTTATTATTTTGAGCCAGTGTATTTTCCTTTTAGAACTGAATTTTCTGAGAAAAGCACAAACTTAAAGAAATTTAAAAAACAAAAATCTGTGCTCCAGCCTCCCCCTCCCCATATACTGAACTGAATTCTAAAGGGTGGAGAGGAGACAACTGAAAGGATGAACAGCTTAGGCTGCATCTACACGCCTGGCCATGAACTCCCGGATTCACCAGGACCACATCAAGGGTCAGTGTCTCAATCTGAACAGAAACATGAGTCCACACTACTAGTGCCTCATACCCCAGCTATACTCACCAAGCAACAAATGATGCAATTTTTGATAAGATTATAAAACCAGCCATCACTCTAATGGTAAGAAAGATACAAGTCATCAGTTCCGTCTACATAAAGCTCAAAACAAGAGCAAGCAACAGGGCCCCGGCTCCACACTACTCCTCAATGTCACCAAGAAGACACATGTTGAACAAACCATTTCCAGAGCCAGACCTCAAGTCACAAGTCAAGTGGTCAACCAGCAAGCTCACCAGCCACGGCTTGAGTTGCCACAGCTACATGCTAAAAGCCACAGATCGACATTGTCCTCGTTCCAGTCACCTCTCTGCAGGAAAAGAGAAGCCACCACAAAGGAGTACGAGATTTGGGCCCCTGGCTGTGACTTCAGACAAGTCACTAAACCTCTCGGGGCCTCAGGACTGTAATGACTGGAGATAGGGGCCGGATGAGCGTGAAGACAACTATTACTTCTACTGGACGGCCTACTTCTATAAGTACTGAGCTCCAGCTGGCATTCCACAGAACACCCAACAAACACCAGACACATCGGATACGCTTATTGCTTCCCGCCAAACACTCTTGGATGAGCTGAACTCTTCCAACTGTGTAACAGCAGGAATCGGCAAAGCCTGCAACAATCCTTCTGATGCCTTCCACACCCTCCTCCAAGCACTAAGTACAACATTCTCATTCCTTCTCAGAGGCAGTATGGTTCTCAGTTAAAACTCGGAATTCAAATCTCACCTCTCCACACTGCTCAGCTGCGTGACTCTGGGTGAGTTACTCATGTTACAGGTGCCCAATTTTCCCACCATCTATGAGCCAAAATGAGCATCTTCATCCCACAGGACTGTGTCAACAGTCAATGAGAGGAAACAAAGCCTTCGCAACAGATCATGGCGCATGTGAATGCTTAGTAAATGGCGCATGCTTAGTAAATGCTAATAAGTATTAGCTATTATTACCCATTCAGCCAATAAATACTTACTAGGTATTTATTCTCGCAGGGCCAGTTACTCTTAAAGACTAAGGGAACACCAAAATATTGCCTAGGACACAGTCCCAGGTGCTCACTGTCCAGCAGGAGGTGCCTGGGACGAATTAAAAAACATTGGCCCATATTCCCTCTTCCAAAGCACTTTGCCCACATAAACTTGGATATTGAGGACTCTGGTTTCCGCAAACTACAGGTGGATTCGTCAGACTGAACAGCACCTAACTCTGCCCCCTCCCCTCCGCCCTGTGCTTGTGCAGCACCTGCACTCAAACTGTTAGCATTTTCTCCGGAAGATCTATCAACAGTCACACAAAGTGGGACCAAAGAACACCACAGATTCTCAAGATGGTTTGGGTCCTATCTGGCAACAACTGAAGTCTCAAAAACTTTTCATTTTTCAGAACTTTCTGGGCATCGAAATTGCATCTAAGAGTCTGTGGACTTGTAGGACACAGTAATTACGTGAGAGCAAACTAGGAAAGCAGCACAGGGTAACAAAGAAACATAAAAATTGAGGCAGACACCTGAAGGGCACACAGGAGCCTCCTGAACCAGGCTGGCAAACAGTCAAGGCAGAGGCAGAGCCCTGTGGGCAGGAACCACTGGGAATGTTCTGGAACAGTCACAGGCTAAGGAGTGCAACTGAAGTGTGTTTTGTGGGGGAGGGGCAAAGCAAAACTGACAGTTTCGGCCACCTGGTAAATGAACAAGAAGAAGCAGAGAGGGAAGAAATGTCCAGGTGGGAGACTGGCCCCAAGGCAGGGAAGAGAAGACGATGATGCCAGCACAGGCAGTAGAAACAAGGGTCAGCCAGCACGTGCCACTGTGGCACACAGACGCACCCTGGCAAAGAAGCAGTTAGTGCCAGAAGACGGCCCCTGAGCAGTGCAGGGCTCACCAAGACCGCCTCTGTGGATGCCGAAAGACAAAGTGACCCTTTTACCAGCATTAGAACTGGAGCTCCATCCTCCAGGCCACAAGTACGTTGGCAAAGGACACTAATCCCGTGTATGTGGCCTGAGTCAGAAGCAAGTCTGAGATCAAGCCAGGAGCTAGCCACAGAGGTAGGGACAGCACCTGCTGCATACGAGGAGGCAGAGAAGGGTGACTGGGAGAAACTGGAGGGAGAAGAGGAAGAGGAGGAGGAAGAACTGAGTCTGGGATGCAGCTGGCACCACAGCTCAAGGGAGGAACCCCAGCCAGCCATTTCTAAATAGCCACGATTCCCTATGAAAGTGCACAGACAAACTGAGACAAAACACGGGCCTTGAACCAGCCAGGAGAGAAGTTTCAGGTGACAAGACAAAGCCAAGCGTTCATGGCCACAGGGAGAAGCCACCTGGGAGACTGCAGGAGCCAAGACCTCCCAGGAAGCCAAGAGCAAAGGACAACTGGACAAACACACAACTGGCCTGCAGGGACAGAGGGGACTGGAACTGACCACAGCAGGGCGCACCTAGTAGGACCATTTGGTGACTCTGAGACTCCAGCAGCCACCTCTGCACCCAAGCCTCAGACTCCTCCCACCATCCTTAAGGACATGGACTCCCCGCTCCTGCTCCTACCAACACCAAAAATCTCCAAACACAGCAGCTGCAAAAATAATTACCTGGTAAATTGAGCCATCACCAAAGAGAAAACCATCTCACAAGAACTTGTGGGAAGAATGCTCCTCACAGAGCAGGAACAAACGAGGATAATAAGTAAATGAATTCATGCAAGGATGCAAACCCCACACGTCTCTTCCCATTAGCGAGCACTACACGACAAACAGCCACCCATGGTCCGCCAGAAAGGACTCTCTGGAGCCCGCAGGCAGACAGCTGTGCACTCCCATCCCCTCTTGCCCTGCCCATCCTGGCGACTCCTGTTGAGGTCACAGGGCACTGGTTTGAGCAATGGTCCCTCCACATGGCAGGCTGTCCAGCTCATGCCAAGCAGGTACTACAAGCCCCCATGGAGCTAAACACGGCACTACCAGCAATACAGGGATGCCCATCACAATGAGGGAGCAGCCACGGAGAGGCTGCGTGGCCAGTGGCAAAGGCCCCCAAGAGGAATTTGGATCCCAGGGTGCATCAGCCAAGTGGGTGTTTGCCCTCAGTGTCCCTGGACCCACACTGAGCTCAGCCACATCTGGGTGCAGGGAAAACCCAAACTGTTCAGACTGGAATCCTTAGAAGACCCTGGGAAAAGTAATATTCTCCATCAAAATGTTGAAAAGGGGGGCTGGAGATTAGCTCAGTGGTTTCAGCGCCTGCCTCGCAAGTGCAAGGCCCTGAGTTCGATCCCGGTAACCACATACAGTGCTGGCGTGGTGACTCACACCCACCAGCCATCAATACCACATACCACAATGCCGGGCATGGTGGCTCACGCCTGTAATCCCAGCACTCGGGAGGCAGAGGCAGGGGGACTGCTAAATTCCAGGCTTGCCTGGGCTACATAGTGAGATGAGGGCCAGCCTGAACTACAAAGCAGACTCTGTCTCAAAAAAAAAAAGTTGAAAAAAGTCCATCTCACCTTTTTCCCCTCCAGTTTCCAGTAGCCAAATGTTTAGAAACAGTGTCTGCTATCAACAAGGACTTTTTTTTTTTAATCTAGAGCTGGGGACTGAACCCGGGCCTTGTGTATGCGAGGTAAGTGCTCCACACTGAACCATGTCCCCAGCCCCCCTCTTCTGTTGGGCCAGGGTCTTGCTAAGTTTCCCAAGCTAGCGGGAAGCTTGTGATCATTCTGCCTCAGCCTCCCGAGTAGCTGAGATCAGAGGCCAAGCCCATCAGCAAGGAACTGTGAAGAGGAGGAAGCCATCCCCCCCCCCAACAGCAAGGTCTCGCTGCTCAGCACCTCACTCCCACAGCCAAGCGCAAACCCCACAGCTCGAGGCAGAGCCTGAGGCTCAGAGAGAATGGTACATGGTTTGTTTATGTTTGATTAAAGCTGGTTTATGTTTCCTTGGAGAGGTTTTATTTCTATGCTGTTAGTTCACCCCTAAAATTTACAGTGTCTGAATTCTTCTACCCTGTTTGAATCAATCCACCCCCCGCCCCGTGCTCTCTGTAGTCTTGAATGGCCAGAAATAGTTTCCATTGTCATTGACTTAAATTTCCACTTTGATAAGAACAAATATTTTTCTTGCCCCTTCCTAAAACAGGAGTACATTTTTCCACTCAAATTCTTCTAAAAGGACTTCAAAGGCCACACCCTGACCAAGAAGTAAGGAGGACACCTGAGGAGACAGGACAAGGGACAGCTGCTGACCGTCCTTGTGGCCATGGCAACAGTGAAAAGGACGCCCTCCCAGCACAGCCCTCGGGGATTCGCCAGAGCCTGGTCTCAAGGCCACAGGAACAGCTGGGAACAGACCCCGCCCGACTCACACAGAGTTTAAATCTGAAACCTGGAGCAAAGTTGTCCAGCCCAGCTCAGAGGATTTCTTTGGAGGATTTCCCAGAATAAAAATAAGAATGTCAACAGCATAGCCTTTGCTCATCAGAATACATCTCCCTTTCCAACTCACCCTCCCTTCCTTATGTACCTCTGTTTTTTCTGTTTGTGTTTTTTTGCTGTTGTTTTGGTTTTGAGACAAAATTTCACTGTGTGGTTCAGACTGACACTGAACTCACTACGTAACCCATGTTGGACTCAAACTACCAGAGATCCTCCTGCCTCAGCCTCCCAAGTGCTGGGACAAGCATGTACCACCACGCCCAGCACTGAGTCCACCTCTTCAGAACAAACAGCTCCTTAGGTAAGCAGACTCCAGATGGGCAGAGGCCAGTGTGAAGATGGACAGTCCTCCTCCTACAGCAGGGAACTCGGGCTTCATCCAGGAGAAAGCTTGGCCCAAGTCCTGGCGTAACAGAGCTCTCCAGGGAGACTGGGGTATTTCCAGAACTAATATTTAGATGGAATTCACAGTGCTGGGGCATCAGAGGATGCTGGGGTGGGGGATTCTTGGGCTGATTATTTTCCTCCTATTCTAATGCTGATCTCTAGTTTTGTTCCTTTATTAAGTTTGCCTTATTTAAGGACACTAAAATACATAAAGGGCTTTTATTATTTCCTGGAAATGTGAATATATATTCTATTATTTTTATCTTCTAACTAGTTGAGTATTAATAATATTTCCATTAACCAAAAGAAAAAATAAGTGTCTCATATCATGGCTCATATAAGAATATAAATTCAGGGGCCAGAGGGTTAGCTCAGTGGTTCCGACGCCTGCCTCGCAAGTGCAAGGTCCTGAGTTCGATCCCCGGTAACCACATATAATGCTGGGTGTGGAGACACGCCCACCAACAATCAACACCACATACCACAGTGCCGGACGTGGTGGCTCACGTCTGTAATCCCAGCACTCGGGAGGCAGAGGCAGGAGGATTGCTGAGTTCGTGGCGGCTTGCCTGGGCACCATAGTGAGCTCAGGGCCAGCCTGAACTACAAAGCGAGACCCTGTCTCAAAAAGCAAAAAAAAAGAATATAAATTCAAGGCCCACATAAGAGTATAAATGCCAGCCAGAGATTTAGTGCAGTGGTTCCAGCACCTGCCTTGCAAGTGTAAGGCCCTGAGTTCGATCCCGGTAACCACATACAATGCTGGGTGTGGAGACTCATGCCCACCATCCCTCAATACCACATACCACAGTGCCGGGCGTGGTGGCTCACACCTGTAATCCCAGCACTCAGGAGGCAGAGGCAGAAGGATTGCTGAGTTCGAGGCTTGCCTGGGCTACATAGTGAGCTCAGGGCAGCCTGAACTACAAAGCAAGACCCTATCTCAAAAAAAATAATAATAAAAATAAATAAATAAAAATGACTTGCTAATCTGTTCCTTTTAAAAGTTTTTATTAGTACATGCTTCCCATACATCATGTTTATATTCTCTGTGTGGTGGTGGTGTATGTTCATAATGTGTCTTAACTCTTTTTTCATCTCCTTCCCCTTCTTTCTCCCTTCCTCCACTGCTTGATCCCTTTCCATTTGAGAAATCTTCTTTTATTTTGATCTTTACAATTTAAGGTTCTCATATAAAAGAAATCATGTGACACTTCATCTTCTGTGTCTGATTTACTTCACTTAACATAATGGTCTCAGGATGCAACCGTTTTCCCACAGATGACTCCAGTTTGCCCTTCTTTACGCCCAAGTAGCACTCCACCGTGTGTAAAGACCTGATCTCAGGTTCTGAGTCTCCTTGAATGGTGGCTGCCAGGATCTTCAACAGTGGGGAGAGCGGGAGGTATGTGAGGAACCCAGCAGCCTCAGAGGCTGGAAGGAAAGGCTTCTAGTCACATTGGGGTCCTCCGAGTCTGTGGGAGGTGGTGACAGAGTCCCTGGCCCCAAAGCCACAGCTGCCCATGACAGCCCTGAGTAAGATAATCAGTAAGATAATGTTCTCACCTCTTCCTCACCCTGGCCTAGATGGGTGGTCAGAGACAGGAGGAGTCAGGGACAAGAGGAAAGGGCATGTGGAAGCACAGTCCAGGGAGGCCTACACATCTGCTCCTGTGACTAGGAAATGGCGACGTGGCTCAGGCAAAGCCCTCTGAGCCCAAGTCCCTCACCTCTCTTGCCCTGGGCACCCCCAGCCTGTCTGCGAACACAGCCAAGACACTCTGTTTCCGTCCTTGCTGCAGGGCTCAACGCCATCCTTCAAGCAGCCACCAACTTCAACAAGAAGGCGAAGGCAGCAGAGAGGGTCTGAATTCTGCCAGAATTAGCATCCCCCTTGCGAACTGCTTAACTCTCGAATGAGACAGCGAGGTAGGGACCCCGACCCTCCCAACAGTCTTCAAATATTACCCAGAGCACCCATGACCCCACAGGACATCCGTGCACGCCTCCCCCGTGTCTTGTCCCTGGGAGGCCCCCCCGAACAGCAGCACACACTGAACCAGCCTCTCCATCCTCCTTCTGCAAATTGCCCGGCCCCTAAAAGAGGCCACACGTCACCTCTGGCCAATTCTCAGGTCCCCACACGAAATTCTAACACATCTCTCCTCCCCTCCCCGACAGAGACGAAACACAGAGCGTCCCCAGGCCAGCGACACAGCCAACCAGCACAAAGACAGATGGCCGTCTTTTGCCCGCGATGCCTTTCCAACCCTCTCAGAGACACTCCAGGCAAGTATTGAACAAGAAGGCAGACGGCAAGTGTTCACGATTGCCCTCCAGCCGCAGAGAGTAATTGTGTTGCTTTCGATCAGATCATAGTTCAGCAGCAAGTGTTCAGAAAACTTGCGGCAGCAGCCTGGTGACCACTCCAAAGAAGACACCCAGAGTGACAGGGAGGCGGCAGGAAGCGCCTGGCGGGATGGGGGGGGGCTCATGGGCCAGCTCCTTGGAGGATGGCACCAGTTCCGATCCCGAGCTCCCCGAGCTGCGGCGAGCACCAGTCTCTGGGAAGGGAAGAGCTGGCAAGAGCAGGAGTGGGGGCCGGAAGCTGGAGCCGGCCCTGCGGCCAGCAGCGTGGCTGAAGATGGGAGTGCGTGTGATCTCCCACCACGCGGGGATGTTTAAAAACTCCCACTCAGGAGGATTTTACTCTGTTTAGGATTAAACCGAGCAAATGTATTCAAAGCAATTTGCAGGAAACCGGACAGAAAGCAAGCTCTCTATCAAGACTCTCTGCAGTATCTGATTGAATCCTAGGCCTTGTGGACTGCAAGTTCACCACTGTGACCTGATACCACCCATTGGTAGCAGGCGTCCGGATTTTCAAATGCAAATGTGAACAAAATGCATCCTGAATTAAAAAAATATATTTCCGGGGGGAATAGGGACACCTGTGTTTCTGTCCTGGCTGTGCCATCAAACCACGGTGTGATCTTGAGAAGGTCATTTTGCTTCGCAGTCCGCGCCCCCAGCATGAAGTGACAGACTTGGACCACTAGGCCCTAGAAAATGCTAACCAGGGCAGCCCTGGCCTCCCTGTCCCCACTTTCTACTCTCTCACTGCCGCCTGAGCCATGGTCTCAGCTCAGCTGGGGCCAAAGGTCCCAATCTGCATCATCTCTGACTGCCCTCACCCGTCCTTAGATGGAGACAAGGTCAAGGCCGCAGCTTCCTGTGTCCCGCCAGGTTCACGTACCGCAGGGAGTACAGGCAAGGTGGGCCTGGTGCCCCCCCACCCTATTCAGCTGCGTGGAAAGAGATGTCTCCCCAGCCAGCCTCCTGCTTTTCTCTCCTGAAACAGCAGCTCCGTAACCTACATTAGGAAATTTACATCCAGCAAATCAGCCACAGCATTCTGAGGAGCACAGATGTTCCCACAGCACCACATCTTCTCTGCACTTAACAGGCAAAACAACACCAGGAAGCGGAAAAGGGAAACTTGGCGCTCAGAATCCGTTTATTCTAGGACCTGGGTCCAGGAGCATGCCTCAGGGGGCCCCCAAGACATCATGACCATGTTTCAGACCACGGAGGCCTCGTACTTTCTCCCTTCAAACTTCCCGTGGTCAGCAGCAAAGCCCCGAGCCGACATATCCAGCCACATCTGCCCACCCCAGCCCTCCACAACAGGAGTAAACTAGAGCAATCCTCAGAGCAGAGCCCAGGGTGAGCTGGGGTGTCAGCAGGGCAAGAGCCTCAGTTTAACACGCAGAACATGGTGGCGTGGAGACCCTCCCCAAATCAAGGGAGAGAGGGAACAGCAGAGGACCCCACAAAGACCCCAAGGAGGTCGCCAGCCAGCAGCAGGGAGGAATCTCACTGCACCCTGACTGATCTCGCGGGTCCTGCACCCCGGGAGCAGGCGCACTTTGCTTCACTTCCTACATGCCTTAAACCCCTCCTAGGAGCCTCTTCCTGAGAGGTGGCGCTGCGTCCAAGGTTGCCCGACCCCAGGCGGTCACTACCTATCTGTGTGTACTAAACGGTCTCAGGAAATGAGTTCGTCTCTCAGTCTAACTTCTTTACCTGCCACACAGGTTCTGCTCTGTGCATAGGGCAGTTACTACTGAATTCTGCTAATCATGCTAATTGAGAACGCTGGGATTCTAAAGGCCTGAAGTCATCTTGGGGCAAAGATCTATAGGCCTTTCTAATGGGACTATAATTTTCCCGACAGTATTTTTTTTTAATCAAAATGTCTAAAATAAGATTCTCCACACATCATCTCAGTTAGTGATGTAAGCTGAAGAGAGGCGACAAGGAGCAAAACACACGACTGCCCTCCTTCCCTGCCGAGACAGACACGGCTAACCATGTGTACACTCTGGCCCACTGATCAGCGGTATTCTGGAACGGAGACACACGCAGCCAATCCGAGATGGCAAGACAGGTGAGAACAGCCCCAACAGGCTGTGGGGGGCATCAGGCCCTCCTTGCCCCAACCCAGGCGAGACCTCATGCCTGATCTCTGACAGTCACAGGTCTTAAGTGCTGACCGGGGCTCTGAAAACACCACTCACCTAGGCAGACAGCTTCTAAACACTCCCAGGAGCAGTGGAGACAGAGTCTGATTTTATCTCCTTAGGTCTTTCCTTTTGCTGCCTCAAAGCCTTCTGAGGAGATCGGCAGGATGTAAATTATTAAATTGTGAGTCTTGGTGTCATATCACTGATATGCAATCTACAATCTCTGACACCGGAGAAGGGGAGGGAAGGACAGAATTGGTGAAGGATGCACAGAACCGGAACCCACACCTTCACCTGGTTCCCACCGGCCCCTCTCCAGCTGTGTGATCACATTCTTCTCCCCAACCTTAGGTCCACCCAAGGCCTTGGGGGTGAGAGGACCAGGTACATAAAGAACAGGAGGGAAAAACATGATTTCCCAAACTCTGAAGAAGAACTGATCTGACACCCCAGCTTCCTGGGCTGGTAAAGGTTCCTCTCCACTCCAAGAAATCTAGGAATTATAAATTTATTGCTCTCCACTCCACTTTGTCCCCTCCACAGGCATTTCTCTGGGCTGACAATACAGCAGGATGCTGGGCAGGTAACGAGACCACCCTGACGACCTTTCTCCGAGGAACATCTTCCTTCACTCAGTGGACCCCAGCGATCCCATAATCACAAGGGTGAGAACAAGTGGAGAACTCCAAGCCCTCTCCTGTTTACTGCCTAAGTGCCCGGCATGAGGCTATATTCACGCATCCTGTGCACACCCTCCGCCATAGCAAGGACCTAATTTAGACAGAGGCAAATTAGCTCTGTGGGGTGAAATGCATTAACCAAGTCTCCCAAACAGCACAAATCTAATTAACTGAAAATCAAAATTGCAAAGCTGCTGAAAAAGATTTCCACGGAAGAAGTCTCCCAAGGATTGAAGAAAAGTTGTGGGTCACATGACCTGCCTAATCCAAGTCTCAGCACTAAACTGGGATAAATGCTGTTTGGGTGTTTGGGTTTGTTTGCCTTTTCACCGATGTTTGTTTTCTGTAGATCACCTTTATCACCAGTGGGCTTTCGAGAGCTTATCTGGTGCATGCAACAGCCGCGAAAAGCATCCTTCCCAAGGAGAGGGCCCAGCCTTCAAGAACCTTCAGGGCCATGGGAAATAAGATTGCTTCCAGAAAACCTGGCTGTGAATGCCTTTCCTACTCCCACAGTCTGCCCCCAAACCCAGACTCACCCCTCCCTGACCCCCACCACCCAAGCCCTGTGGCCAGCGTGGGCCTTGGATAAGCAGTCAAGCCAAAGCCTCTGCACCATAGTAAGATAAGCTTCCAGGTTCGTCCTTCCAGCCTCTGACCTGCTCCGGGCGAAAGACAGCAGCCAGTCACCGAGGCCATGAAAGCTGTATTAGGCTCCAAAGCCACTCCTGGTAAACATGGGACTATTTCCATCCTTCTACCACCCTACACCCTTGCTACACCCTCCACCTTACCACTGGCTCCCAAAGAGGCTCTTTTTCTTTCGTGTGTGTGTGTGTGTGTGTGTGTGTGTTTCTGGTGACTGTATCCAAGGCCTTGTGCATGCTAAGTAAGCGCTCTACCGGTGAGCTATATCCCAGCCCTCTGTATTTTGAGAGGCATTCTTGCCAAGTCAGCCTGCGACCCTTCTGCCGTGGCCTCCTGAGTAGCTGGGATGACAGGCGTGCACCGCCACAGCAGGCCAGACAGTGGTGCCCGGCATGGGCTGCACGTAAACAGCAGCTGGGGAGCCCTCCAGCCTCCCACTGAAGATCAAGGAAGCTGGAACTTCAGAGATGCAGGCATTCTACCCCAGAGGATGCCAAGCAGCCTGTGGCCCAGGCTGAGAAGTGCAGCCCCAGGCCAGCTTTCCAGGCTGGCACAGGCCCGGTTCACTTGGGGATCCTGTTGAAATGCAGGTGCCAGCTGAGCAGGCCTGGGGCGGGGCCTGAGGCTGCAATTCCCACAGCTGGGAGGCCAGGCTGCGCAGAGACTCCGGACCCGAGACCACACCTGGAGCCGACCCAGAGGCCCAAGCCCTCAGCTTGGCGCTCAAGGCACGTGTGATCTCGTTCCCTTTTTTTCCATCTCTCGACACTGACCAACTCGTACACCTCAGTACACATCACCACGCCTCTCCCTGGCAGCTGTGCCAGGCTGTCCCCTTGGTGTGAACCCCTCCTACTGCTGTCCCATCGCTTCTGGAAACTCCTACTAACTATTATGGGCTGAACTGTGTGCCCCACAAAAGTTCCAATATGGAATTCCTAACCTCTAGGACCTCCAAAGGTGACTATATTTAAAAATAGCGTTTTTGGGCCGGAGGGTTAGCTCAGTAGTTCCAGCGCCTGCCTCGCAAGCGCAAGGTCCTGAGTT
>PVIC010006724.1:0-53399 GCA_004025085.1 Thryonomys swinderianus
CAATATTATAAAGGCAATATGTATTTTTTGTTTTTAACGTATACAAAATTGGTTCAAAAACCAAGCAGAGAGAATGGGCAGAAGAAAAACTTGTACATGTATCTTCTGTATGTGTACATGAATATGTATTCACACATCCTGTCACCTTTCTCCCAAATCCTGATTTATCCATGCCCTCCTGCACTGGTCCTTGCCCTATCCCAATTCAGAGAATATGATAAATTTTAAAAGTATATAAGCTTCATTTTCCATTCATATCATAAGGAAAAGTCTTATTTGTCAGTATTCTCTCTTTAATAGTAGTTACAGTTACACTAATGTATCTGTTTATAGCATTTAACATGTCTGTGAAGCATTTATTCAAATAATGAAGCACTCCAGTATAAATCTTGGTCATTTCATTTGTGGAAATAATTTTGAATTTTCTAGTTCAAGTATTTGTCCTCATATTAGAAAGTGTTAATTACATTTTGCCCCTTAATCCTCTTTTTTTTTTTTTTTTTGGAGGGCAGTACTAGGGATTGAACTCATTACTTTGGCTAAGCCCTGACCCTAAACCTCTTAAATTTAGTGGGTTACTTTTTAATTTTTCTTTCCATATCCTCCCAATTCTTTGTGTTTAGTTACAACAGTATTCACAGCTCATTTTCAATTGGCAAATGCTTTCAAAATTCAGACTGTAAAATAAAAATTACATATAAAATCTATAATCATGGATTTCTGCTTGGCTAAGGGAATAATCCCTTTACAGTTATCCAGGAACAGTTAGACCATATATTTTAGGTATGTTTTTACTCAAAAATAAAATACAGCAATGAGGGCCGGAGATTTAGCTCAGTGGTTCCGGCGCCTGCCTCGCAAGTGCAAGGTTCTGAGTTCGATCCCAGTAACCACATGCAATGCTGGGTGTGGTGACTCACACCCACCAGCAATCAATACCACATACCCCAGTGCCAGGCATGGTGGCTCACGCCTGTAATCCCAGCACTCAGGAGGCAGAAGCAGGAGGATTGCTGAGTTTGAGGTTTGCCTGGGCTACATAGTGAACTCAGGGTCAGCTTGAGCTACAAAGTGAGACCCCGTCTCAAAAAAAAAAAATACATCAATGATAATTTGTATTCATGTTTATAGACTAATGAGGTTTTTTTCCCCCCCTTTTGAATATGTAACTATGCTGTCTCATTGTGTATTTGAATTGTCCTTGTGAGCTTGAAATAAGTGAGTTTCTGTTGTTTGTGTGCCATTTAGCCACAGGCAAGGAAAATAATTAATACTGTTGTAGTTCTTTGAGAATTTCATGGTTCTGATTTATTAGAAGTAGAGCTAGGACAGTCTGTAAGGAGCTCCTTTATTAGATCTTCCCCAGTCCCATAAATCCAAGTACAGATGACTTGGGGTTGGAGTTGATAAAAGAGAGAAATGGGGGTGGGGACCTCAAGATATTTATTTTCAAAATATTTGATGCAAAAATAGTTGTAAAATTGTTTTTAATATTGTACTTTCTGCCTGGTTTCTGCAAGAAAAAGGTATACATTTCACTGTGGTTTTCAGAGTCCTTTTGATATAAGCTGGTTTAAGCTTCTGTCTTGAGTGTTTTGTCTTCCAGCACTATCAGTTACCACACTTCCGTGACAAGCTCAGGGGCACCAGAAATATATTTGGGGATTGTTTTTAAAAAGTTGTTGGTTTCATGATACAAATATCCATCATGTCTTTTGAAAGGAAAAGGGAAATTTGTAATCCCTAGTTGAAGATATTTAAAGCTCAGCAGAAAACAAGGGTCTACTTGTCAGATAATTTTTTTTTAATTTAGTGATTGTTTGAAAATCGGGAGTGGGGTGTTATATTTTATACCTTTAAAGAAAGGCATGTATGTGACAGCTAATAAGTAGCGCATTTGAATGTGAACTTCTGCCTTACTGTAGCCTTTTATAAATATCCTTCCTGTACCTTTTATGGCTTAATGTTTTGCGGTGACTGTTGGTCACCTAGAGTTATTCTCTCTCCTAAAGGATGTGAGTTGGCAGCTGCAGGTTATGGGTTAAAGATGTGCAAGATTAAGGCCTCAGGGAGTAATTGCTTTTTCAAATACAAATTCTGATCTGTGGCTTGGATTCTGAAGCAGTTCTTAACTTACTGTCTTATCCACTGTTGTTATAAACCATCTGATGTGGCCTAATACTTCTGTAGTTTATGAACCTTGTACGCTATTACTGTATTTGTCTATGATTTTTAGCCTGAATCTACTTAGAATTAAAGCAATAATAAAAATACCTACTTGGGAGAAATTTGTACTTCACAATCAAAGTCTGATATAAGATACAAAAACTTAGCCTATAGTAGTGGCACATGCCTGTAACCCCAGGAATCTGGGAAACTGAGCCAGGATTCCAAGTTCTAGAGCATCGTAAACGATAGAGAGACCTCATGTCAAAATGAAAAAGGGCTGAGGATGTAGCTCATTGCAAAAGCCCTTCAGTTTAATTCCCAGTGCCAGGGGATATGTATATTTGTTATCTATAGAACATAAGTATATATATCTGTGGCACCACCCAGCATCCCATTATTTGGAGGCAGCTGTTGTGGTCATTGCTTCATCAAGGACTGGGTACAGTATGGGCACTTTGTGTAAAGGGTTTCTCCTGGAGTGGCACAGCGTGTGTGACTCAGTCTTAGCAGTATACCGGACTGTCTTTCTGCTGTATAGCAAGTACAGTTCTGAATACATGGTCCTTTTATTATTCTTTAACACTACATCCGGTTCAAATGCAGAGGAAACAGTGTTACTTTCGAGATAGAAAAGGAGGCCCAGAAAGGTTAAGTGCTGTTCCTAGAGGCACAGTAAATCACTGGTACCAGAACAATATTTAGGGTCCCAAATGACAGTTAATTTCCGTGGTAGACTAGGAAATTGCACATTTCCCTGAAATTCTTCTAAGCCAAGAATCTTTCCCCCACTTAACTCATATCCCTCTTAAGCCTTTCTGTTTTTCAAAGTCCCAAATATTTGGAAGATCTTTTCCCATCACTTGCTAAAGAATTTGGCTATTGAACATAGGTAACTTCTGTACTCTGTGGCCGTTGTGAGTGCTGAGTACCCCACTATGGTATGAGCTGGTCTTCAGAGAAAAGCTGGATATGCTGACACCGTGCAGGTGTCTGAACATGTGGCTTCCTCACACCAGAGCCAGCAGCTCAGGGCCCAGATGAAGTCGAATTCCTGCTACATGGGATGGACTCAACCTGTGTCAGTTCATATGGCCACTACAGGGTAGGAGAAGTATCCTGGCCTTGTGAAGGTGCTGAAATAACAGCCTGTGTGACGTCCCATCAGTGGAAAGATGCAGGCACACACGTTATCTCTTGCTCAGAGCCACCTCTTAGCGATCATGCTGTCCTGGAGCATGAATGGTGATAGGATGCAACTTTGTCCTGTGAATACTTATTTTCAGCATTAAGACTCATAAAAATAACCTATCTGTGTGTCTTGTAGTATTCCTTTTTTCCCCCCTAATCCCTAGGTAGGGGGCTCTAAACTTTTTTCAGATGAAGGGCTGCTTCAAAAACTTATGAGCACACTCTCCAGAAAAATCTACACGCTTGAAAAATTTTCCATATAATTTGAAGGAAAATTGTGAAAAGCTGATTTGTAGGCTGTGGATTTGCAGTGGATATCTCTTGAGTTTTTTTGTTTGTTTTTTTGGTGCTGGGGACGGAACTCATGTGGTTTTGACACTGTGCTTGATGGTCCAAAGAAATGCTGTGATGTTTTAACCTATAGATAGGTTGTAGAGCATGTGTTTAATGTTCTTCCACTTCGGTGGAAAAAAAGCACAACATGCTTTAAATCAATATATATATATATTTTGTTTCTGGAAATTTTTATCAAAGCTTAATTTTGTTACAGTTCTGTAATATTTATTTTCCCCTTTCGTTTAAAGCTTGGTAAAATGCGGCTGACGATTCCATGCCGAGCCCTCACATGTTCTCATCTGCAGTGTTTTGACGCGACTCTTTATATTCAGATGAATGAGAAAAAACCAACCTGGGTCTGTCCTGTCTGTGATAAGAAAGCTCCATATGAACACCTTATTATTGATGGGTATGTCACTTTCCACAATTCTCTTTGCACCTTCAAATGACCATTTTTATATGCATTTCTTACTTAACAGATGTGGGATAAAATTCTACTAGTAATGTTTTCTAAGTTAAATATGAATTTAGAGACTTCTCATGATGGTTTCAGTGTGATTTAAGTTTTCAGTAATCTCTCATTTACCTAATTATCTACTTTTATTATACATTTGCAATACATAATAATTGCATTCTTCAAGGGGAGTTGATATGTGTACTAGCATATCTTTTCTTTTCTTTTTTTTTTGAGACAGGGTCTCACTTTATAGTTCAGGCTGGCCCTGAGCTCACTATGTAGCCCAGGCAAGCCGCCACGAACTCAGCAATCCTCCTGTCTCTGCCTCCCGTGTGCTGGGATTACAGGCATGAGCCACCATGCCCGGCACTGTGGTGTGTGGTATTGATTGCTAGTGGGCGTGAGTTACCACGCCCAGCATTCTATGTGGTTACCGGGATTGAACTCAGGACCTTGCGCTTGCGAGGCAGGCGCTGGAACCAGTGAGCTAAATCTCCGGCCCTATACTAGCATATCTTAATCCTTTTGTAGAAATGTGTCTTGTTTTCTCCTCTACATGGGAGGCTAATCCAGGAAGATGGCAAATTTCATGCCAGCTGTGCCATTTAGCAAGACTCCAAAAAGTAAAGAAGGCTGGGGTTGTAGCTCAGTGGTAGAATGCCTCTGGGCCCAGTCTCCAGTACTGAAACAGACAAAGAAAAACCAGTAACCAGTTTCCTTTCCTTTCTTTCTTTATTTATTTTTGAGGCAGGGTCTCGCTTTATAGTTCAGGCTAACTCTGAGCTCTCCATGTAGCCCAGGCAAGCCTTGAACACAGCAATCCTCCTGCCTCTGCCTCTGCCTCCCAAGTGCTGGGATTACAGGTTTGAGCCACCAAGCCTGGCATTTGTGGTATGTGTTACTGATTGCCTGTGGGTGTGAACCACCACAACCAGTATTGTTGTTACATCCAGTATTGTTGTACATGGTTACCTGGGATTGAACCAGGGACCCAGGGACCCAGGGACCTTGCTCAGGGACCTTGCACTTGCTAAGCAGGCGCTGGAACCACTGAGCTAAATCTTCAGCCCACCAGTTTCCTTTCTTTAACACTCCTAAGTCCCACCTGGGCAATTTAGCAGGGCCCCATTTTAAAGTTGAAATTAATGAACTAATAATAAATGTAAAAATTAAAAGCTTGGTGCAAAGGCCTTGAGTTCCACTCTAGCGTAGGGAAGGTGGTAATATTTTACCAACTATATGTGACATAGCTTTAAGGTTTCCCTTTTCTTGTAATAAATTAGAGCATATGTATACACCTATACTCTTTTTTTTTTTTTTTTTTTTTTTTGCGACAGGGTCTCGCGTTGTAGTTCAGGCTGGCCCTGAGCTCACTATGGTGCCCAGGCAAGCCGCCGCGAACTCAGCAATCCTCCTGTCCCTGCCTCCCGAGTGCTGGGATTACAGGCGTGAGCCACCACGTCCAGCATGGTGATATGCAGTGTTGATTGTTGGTGGGCGTGTCTCCATGCCCAGCATTATATGTGGTTACCGGGGATCGAACTCAGGACCTTGCGCTTGCGAGGCAGGCGCCGGTATCACTGAGCTAACCCTCCGGCCCTACACCTATACTCTTAAAGAAAAATTTTAAAAAACCGAAAAGAAGCTCTTTTGGTGTATAATTTTCTTGTTTTCTTTTCACAAAATTGTTATGTTAATGGTGTTATTACAGTTATTTGCTCAGTAATTCAGAATTTCTTTTTTTGTTGTTTTAACATTATCACTTAGAATATGACCATAATTAATTATATACATTGTTTGTAAATACCGTTTGTTATATCAAGGAAACTTACATTCTTTTACATATTTTTGTATGTATTTCATCAAGTAAGACATGTATTATAGGAAATTTACAATGTGCAAAAAATTACAAAGAAAAAATGCAGTTACCAAAAGATAACTGCTTTTTATGTACTAGTCACATAGAATTTCATTTTTGAAATTTAGTTTTTCTTTGCTCTCTCATATTTTTTGTGAACATTTTTCCATGCTATTAGGAATCTTTGACAATGTCATTTTTCATGGTTACTTATTTCCTTAAATAAAATTACCAATATTTTCTTACTCAGTATTTAGTTTTGAGAACAAGTACAACTCACCTGTTCTACTCATCATTTATACTGGTAGAAAATACACAGAGCCTGAATGTTTGAAAAGTAGTATTTCTAATTTATATTCACTTAAAATGTGATATCCTAAGGACAAACTTTTTTATAGCTTGTTTATGGAAATCCTGAAGTACTGTACAGACTGTGATGAAATTCAGTTTAAGGAAGATGGCTCTTGGGCACCAATGCGCTCAAAAAAGGAAGTACAGGAAGTTTCTGCCTCTTACAATGGAGTTGATGGTAAGTGAGAGTTAAGTCATTTATAAAGTCATACTAGGAAAACAGTAACTTTTAACATTTTAACAGATATGGTGTAGAGTGGCTGTGTTCCTTTTTCGTGTGTGTGTGTGTGAGAGAGAGAGAATATTAATATGTTGGGGCTAGAAGAAAGGGGGGCTTTAAAAAAATATTAGTGTTTCTTAAGTATGTCAGATACTACAGATAAATATACTTAATAGTTTCTGCTCTCAAACTTCTTTAATTTTGGAGTGGACAGATAATATGCATTTTTATTATTTTCTAAAATAATCTTTCAACAACCAATAATAGTTTTACATGTAGTAGAACAGATCACTGTGGGTTTTCTGTTCTCTGACTGCAGCAGTAGCATGAGTCTGAGCTGATAGATTAATTGAGGAGCCATCAAGGAAAGTCTGATTTATTCATCTTGTGTTTTTATGCTTCCCACACAGGTTGCTTGAGTTCTACTTTGGAGCATCAGGTGGCTTCTCACAACCAGTCCTCTAGTAAAAACAAGAAAGTCGAGGTGATTGATCTGACCATAGACAGCTCCTCCGATGAGGAGGAAGAAGAACCATCTGCCAAAAGAACTTGTCCTTCCCTCTCTCCCACCTCACCTCTAAACAATAAAGGGTGAGTGCTGAGGGCCGGAGATTTAGCTCAGTGGTTCCAGTGCCTGCCTCTCAAGCGCAGGGTCCTGAGTTGGATCCCAGTAACCACATACAATGCTGGGCGTGGTGGCTCACACCCGCCAGCCATCAATACCACATACCACAGTGCCGGGCGTGGTGGCTCATGCCTGTAATCCCAGCACACGGGAGGCAGAGACTGGAGGATTGCTGAGTTTGAGGCTTGCCTGAGCTACATAGTGAGCTCAGGGCCAGCCTGAACTACAAAGCGAGACCTTGTCTCCAAAAAAAGAAAAAAATAAAAGGGTGAGTGCTAAGACCCCCTCGCCCCCCCCCCATAACAGTTGTGTAAGTTAAAGACTTGCAGGTAAAATGATGTTTGATTGTAAAACAAAGGTTGGATTTTTTCCCAAGTGTGTGATATTCTTGAGATCTTGGAGTAATGTATTCACATTAAAAGGGCTGCTTAGATAGGATACTGACCATATCAATAGATGATTCCAGTACACAGAGTAGTTTTCAAACTGAGATGTACATCATAATCATTGAGAGTTTTTTTTATCAGAGTACATGTTGCTCCTCTGTCCTACGCCAGAAATAGAAACCTAGAAAATTTAGATTACTAGGAAGTTCCCAGATGATTCTTATGCCGTGCATAGGATTTGGAACATTTTCTAAAAACTAGAAAATATGCTTTAAGATTAGTGTTAAGGTCTGTGTTTACAGTGGAAAGTTGACCAAATAATTCAAACCTGTCCCCAGGATGTGTGGGGTTGACAAGGAAGGAAGTCAGGGATAAAACTTGTATTTCAGTACATAAATTTTCTATTTTGCAGACTTACTTGCCATATTTTCCATTAGTCTCATATCAGTATTAATGTAGTACCTTGGAATGCTTCAGTTCATAAAATGCTGTTACATACTTTGAGTGGAATACCTTTTTATGTGAGTGTGCTGGTGCTTGCCTGTGATTGCAGGTATTCAGGAGGCCAAGGTAAGAGAATCCCAAGTTCAAGGCCATCCTGGGTAACTTAACAAGACCTTGAGTCAAATAGAAAAGAAAACAAAGCAGGAAGGAAGGAAGGAAAAGCTTTAGCTGGGCATGAATGTGATAAATGAATAAGCACAGTCCTAACCTTAAAGAGGGTGTAACACTTTGTAGGGTGTGGTAAAGCAAGTAACAGAACACTAGCTGTACTTCTAAGAGACTGTTAACCCCTAAACATATCAGTGTTTCTCAGCAAAAAGAATTTAGTTTTTGCAGGTGATTATTCTAGCACACAAGAGGGAATCTAGAAATAAATTTGCTTCTTATGCTGAGTGTGGTATTGCATCCCTGTAATCTTAGCTCTGGGCCGCTAAAGCAGGAGAATTGTGAGGGCTCAAGGCCTGCCTCAGCAGTAAAGCAAGATCCTTCCTCAGGGAGCCCCTCCCCTCAATTAAATAAAGGCGTAGGTCAAGAGAATCACGTGGCATTTTGTAATTGAATCAGAGCTGTTCAAAATATCTTTGAGCAAGCAGTTTGGAAAGAATAAAGGAGAGAGGGAACATCTATAGGTTGCATTATTAAAGTTTTCAAGGTTTAAAAGAGAAGGTTGATGGCCAGGGATTTAGTTTAGAGGTTCTGGCATCTGCCTGGCAAGTAGTGCAAGGTCCTGAGTTCAATCTCTGGTACCACACACCACTATGCTGGGCGTGGTGGCTCACGCCTGTGATCCCAGCATTCTGGAGGCAGAGGCCGGAGGATTGCTGTGCGTTGGAGGCTTGGCTGGGCTCCCTATTGAGTCCTAGGCCAGTCTGAACTACAAAGTGAGACCCTGTCTATAACAAAAACGAGAGAGAAAGTTGACACTAGACCAAGAAGAGCAAGCTGGGAGTCCTGTCATCTTGAGTGTTGGTATTTTTGTATGAATGAGACAGAAAGATTTTAATCAAATGTATTATATAATTTGAACACTTCATTTCAAGGCAGCTTGTCTCAGCATACAGGCAGCCACACAGATAGGAAACATTAAGAGCAGTGTCATTCTCCTAAGACCTGCTCTGTGAGCATTTTTCAGGAAAGCCTGACTTGATGGCTGTTTTATCAAAAGCAGAACTGGCTGGGCATGGTGGCTCATGCCTGTAATCCCAGCACTCGGGAGGCAGAGACAGGAGGATTGCTGAGTTCGAGGCTTGCCTGGGCTACATAGTGAGCTCAGGGTCAGCCTGAACTACAAAGCTAGACTCTGTCTTTAAAACAGACAACTAAAAAAAAGCAAAATTGATCTTATTGTCCCCTGAGTAGGAGAAAAAGAAAAGTTAGATTATCTGAAAATGGCATTGTTAGAATAAGTATTTGTAGAATTTTAGTTCCAGAATCTTGTTCAGGTCTGAAGAGCCCAGGGTCACGTGCATGCTAGGCAAGCACACTGCCTCTGTTCAGTATCCCCACCTTAAAGATATGTATGAATAATCAATAATCCAGTATGGCCAAATACATATTTTCCCCCTTTGTATCCATGCGTTCCATATCCATGGTTTCAATCAGCCTCAGATTGAAATTTCCAGGAAAAAAATGATAATACCAAACAATGCCTGAACTTTTTTTCCAGTTGTTATTCCCTGTAACAGCTATTGACATAACATGTATGTAGTATTAGTTATCAAGGAATCTAGACATGATCTTATGCATATGAGAGGATGTGTTTAGGTTATTTGCAAGTAGTGTGACATTTTATGTAAGGAGCTTGATCATCCTTATACTTTGATATGAGCAGGGGTTCTAAAAATAGTTCCCTGCAGACGTCTGTTAATGCCATAATTGCTACATTCAAATATTACATAAAAATATTAAATATCGATAGTTTTTTAAAAATCCATCATTGTTCTATTCTTTAGAATATTAATAAGTCATTTGTATACATGCAAACTGAAATAGTTTTAGTATGTATTTTTTTCCTTAAATATTTTAAAGTATTTAAAAATCTAATTTCTCTTTGAATATTTACTTTTCTGTTTCTCCAAAAACAGCTCTTTATTATGTTTGGAAAATTAGATACATTAACTACTTCCTGAGTTTCTTAGAGGCTAATTGAATCAAGACATTGCATCACAAATGTCAGACTTTTCTCTGTATTTTCAGATAGAAACGAGAGACCTGGAAGTTTGCAGCATCTTTAGAATAAAAATAATCCTACAGTCAACCCTAATAGCCATTTTACAGTTATGACTAGCTGATAAGTAGAAAGCTAAGGACAGAATATTGTTTGTTACTGTTCAGTGTAGAAGTACATTTCAAAACAACATGGCAAACCCGAAAGAAAAGCATCCATCTAGCAATTAGGAGGAGGCAAACCTCACTAAAATGTGAAACATTTTATTGTCTTTAGCCCCTAAGTTTTTACAGAAATTTCCCATATTTTGTGGTTATGCCAAGATGTTTTCAAAGACTGGCATTTCAGCAGCTTTCTTCTCTTACATAATCCCTGAGGCATTAAAAGAGGATACATCTAATGGAGCATCATGCTCTTTACAGATATAAAAGGTTTAAGTTTCCATTTGATGAAATGCTTTTATGAGGCAGATGCTAGTGTTTATGCTTCATATCTCATTCATGAAGATGAGGTAGATTGTCATAACTAGAACTCTGTTTCTGGAAATCCAACCCTGGCATCTTTTGAAGGATTCTGTATCAGTGAAATTATATCCACACCCAAGTGCTTTGCATGAAGTACTAAAAGACAGTTGCTTTATTTCTTCATTTCTCCTTGTTTTTTATAGGTACCGTAACTTTTAGTCTCTCACATGGTTTGTTTGACATATAATCTTAATCTGTCTGCCTGCCTCACTGCCTGCATTTATTTGTTTATTCATTTTGGGTTTGATTGGTTGGTTGTATGTGTGTGCACACACGCACGCACACACACACACGCGCACACACACACACACACACGATTTTGTTTATTTGGTTTGGTTCAGTTCTTTGAGATGAGTTCTCACCATGTAGTTCAGGCTGGCCTTGAACTGCCTGTGTAGCTCAGGCTGGCCTGGCCTTGAACTTACTGCCACTAGACTTCTGGGACCACAGCTGTGTGCCACTTCATCCCTTGAAACCCTTGTGTTTCTTAATGAAAAACATTTCACTTCCCAGCTATGTAATATTTCACTGTTTTTTATAAGATTCCTCGTTTTTCCTTTTTTCTTTTTCTAGTTAAGCTTTTCTCTCTGTACATTTGGAGTATTTCGTTATGCTGTCTTGCTTTCACTGGGTCAAGAAGGTTTCTGTGGACAGAATGTGCTAGTGACAGCACTTTGCTGTGTAGTTCAGGCTGACCCTGAACTCACTATGTAATCCAGGCAAGCCTCCAACTCAGCAATCCTCCTGCCTCTGCCTCCCGAGTGCTGGGATCATAGGTGTGAGCCAGCACGCCGGCAAAAGCACCCAGATTTTATTCTCATCAGGCTTATGATGAGAGTAAACCTAGCTGCTCACTCCTGACTGCCCAAATGGCTGTGTTCCCCTGGCCTTAACTGTATATGGTTTTTTTGCTGGAACATACTTAGCTTTCTTACTACCCAGCACTCCAATGCTTATTTTGAGAAGCTTTTAGAGTATCCTTCTGTTCCTTCCACCCACACCCTGTTTCAGTGGTTCAGACGTGCCTTTCCCCTGCATTGGGACTACAGTGTTGATGTTCTAAAGATAGTGTAGGCTTGTGAATGCTGGATATCACCATAGCTATCTACTTCTCCCTACAGCCTTTGCAACATCCTATTTGGTATACAAATTACTTCTTTTTTGGTTTTTCAAACAGGATCTTACTTTGTGGTTTAGGGTGGCCTTGAACTCACTATGTATCCTGGACTAGCCTGGAGCTCTTATCGCTTATCTTGGCTCAACCTTCTGAATGCTTGGTTTATAAACCATGCACCATCATGGCTGGCATACCAATCATTTCTTAGTAATTATGGGTAGGCTAAATGAAATGTTATGTTTATTTTTATTTTGTTTTCATTTCCAAAATAAACGCCAAGGTTTCTTGTGAGTGACAACCCCTTTGTTAAATTTAAAAGTTAAACTTTGTCAAAATTCATCTTGCAGCATTTTAAGTCTTCCACACCAAGCATCTCCAGTATCGCGCACCCCAAGCCTTCCCGCCGTAGACACGAGCTACATCAACACCTCCCTCATCCAAGACTACAGGCACCCTTTCCACATGACACCCATGCCTTATGACTTACAAGGTGAGCCCCAGTTCTTGGTATTGTCATGTTGTATTAAGGGGCCTGTGCTCTCGGCAGTCTCCTTAGGAGAACAGCCCTTGGGCCAAGGGGATTGAGAGAAATTTCATGTTTTGGTTATAAAAACTGACTCAATTCCTTAATTATTCCTCCATCGATAGCCAGTGTTTACTGCTAGTGGTAAAGCTAGCGCGGTAACCCTGCAAGTTTTGTGAGCCTTTGTGTATTCCACATACTGTATTTGAGTTTGACTTTGAATTTTCACTCTCCAGGAAATTCCACCCAGCACAGGGTTGAAGTCTTGTCTTTGATTCAAAGAATTGAGCATTTGGAAGGTTTTTATTTTTTGCTTTAATTTTTCTTAAACTAATTCAGTTTTTCTTCCACAGGATTAGATTTCTTTCCTTTCTTGTCAGGAGACAATCAGGTATGTTATAAGCAAATTATTATTGTTTTAATTGTATATTTAGGATGTTTAATAATATGTAGCAAGGAAAAAAAGTAAGTTTCCTTGGAAAGTATGGAGTGATCATACTCATTATTGTTCTGGCTATAAGAATTTAAATAAAAATCTCTAGTTTTAGCAGGTTTCTTGACCAGACACAGTCACATGCCACATAACGGCATGTAGACTGAGAAACAGATCCTGTATGTAATGGTAGTCTCATAGGATTATATTGCAGCTAAAGATTTCTGTCACCTCTGACATTATAGTCCTTGTGACATCATAGCACAATACACTGTTCACATGTTTATGGTGCTGCTGGTACAAATGAACCTATTGTATATTCAGTGGTATAAAAACTCATGCAATTCTGCATAGTACCCAATACTTGATAATAGACAAGTATGCTAAATTGTACTGTGGAACAGTCTGCTGTGTTACATGGAAGCACCTCATACATACCGTGTTTACTGCATCCCTTGATTGCATTATTTCTTTTTGTGTTGGATTTAATTTCATGTCATGATGCTTATCATGGCCGTTAAGTGTAAAAAATGTATTGCTAATCTTCCCACTGAGAGACCACATAAGATGCTTGAACTGGAAATGAAATCCAGTGATTAAGGGGCTAGGAGATGTTGCTTGATGGTAGAGAACTTGCTTAGCAGGTGCAAGGCACTGGGCTTGATTGCCAGCACCAAAACAGGAAAAATTAAGGACTGCAGTGGTAGTCTTCAGAGATAGTCATTGCTGGTTTGCACACGTCCCATTCCACTGTAGCTGTTAATGACACAAAGCTGTCTGCTTCATTGAAGACAGTGAGAGTGAAAAAGACCCATGTATTAAACATAGCACGATGTCTGCAGACCTGGTTTGAAGTCCAAACACAGAAGCACATCTCTCTTGGCACCAAGAAGATCAGCACAAAGAAAATGTTTGTTTTCCAAGTTGAAAGAAAAGGCTGGGCCCCACTACTAGCCCATGCTTGGTTTACCATGCTCCCTCTGACTCAAACCACTGATGCTACATGCATGACTGTCCGATGCGTGACTGTCCACTTGTACCATATGGTACAGACATGCATACACTACTGATGGTTCATGTCACCTGGCAGCCAGACACATGGATTACAGCCCAAAGGTGCACGCGTTAAGTACTGGAGAATAGTCTTGCTCGGAGGCAGCGTGGCAGTCAGCAAACAGGAACACCTTGAGGTGGGCAGAGCAAGGACACAGCATCTTCAGGCCTGTCCGTGAGCACCCTCGGCCGTTGTGCTACGGGAGCGATAAAGTGGCAGGTGTGACTCAGCTCCCTTCCAAGATGTCCCTCTGAGTTCCTGGACCCTCAAACAAAGTACTGTTGAAAGAACAGTGTATCTTCTGAGATGTTGCTTATCGTCAATGCCACTCCTGCAGATCCTTTTATTGATGACCTTCCTTCCCGTGCCAGAATGGTATTCCTCCCTCCAAATACCCTCTTTGATCCAGCCAGCAGATCAGCTATTAAGAGCGGCTTTTAAGAGTTGTCCGTGGAGGAGCTCTTTTCCCCAGGTAAATGCTGCAACCAAGGAGCACACTAAGCAGACACTGGTGTGGTGCTGGAAGGGTTACGTTTATGACTGCATCAAGAGCCTTGCTTATGCCACACCTGCCTGGCAAGCACGAGGTTCTGAGTTTGATCCTCAGTACCAAAAAAACAATTTCGCTTAGGGGCTGAGGCTACAGCTCAGTAGTAGAGTGCTTGCCTGATGAGTTGTGCACCCCCAGTTCAGTCCTCAGCAACACCAAAAAAGAAGAAAACCCTTAGGTTTGGACTGAGGCCACCAAGGAGTTGTGTGAATGGCTTCTGGAAGACCTTCTGGGTTTGTCCTAACTCTATAGAGATTTGGCAAAGATGTTGCAAAAACAAGGCTGTGGTTGGTTGACTGGTGGCAAATCCTGTTAGCCTCTGTGTGGGCAGGGCTGACACTGGGGACTCCCAGACCCCAAGGCCTTAGGAAGTGAACAATCAGGAATCTGGAACTGGAAAAGAAATAAACTGCTGAAAAGAGCCAAGAGAAGTGGAAACTGTAGGAAAAGGAAAAGAAGAAACCCCAAGAATCCATAATGTAGACCTCAATGAGGTCCTTCTGAAGCTTGCAGACATCAGTCCCAGCACCAAAAGTTTATTCACAGATAAGAATGGTCATGCATTATGTGCTTATAAGCCAAATCTGACAGACAAGGGAGACACACAGAGCAGAGTATCACAGGCATAATTCTGAAGAGCTCATCATCAGGAGGGGCTGCAGGCAGGAGGGAGCATCAGGAGGACACTGGTAACCCAGGGAGTCACCAGCACACACATGAGTCGCCCCCAAGTCTTCCAGGGGGTGAGTTGTGGGGACAGGAGACAGTGGTACTGGTGGTCCTGTGTAGGCCTGAGCTAATGTGTCTGTCATAGTTTTTAACAACAAAAAAGTTCGTTTTTGTTTTTGTTTTTGTTTTTTTTGAGACAGGGTCTCGCTTTGTAGTTCAGGCTGGCCCTGAGCTCACTATGGTGCCCAGGCAAGCTGCCGCGAACTCAGCAATCCTCCTGTCTCTGCCTCCCGAGTGCTAGGATTACAGGCGTGAGCCACCAGTGTCTGGCATTGTGGTATGCGGTGTTGATTAATGGTGGGCGTGTCTCCATGCCCAGCATTATATGTGGTTACCGGGGATCGAACTCAGGTCCTTGCGCTTGCGAGGCCGGCGCTGGAACCACTGAGCTAACCCTCTGGCCCAAAAGTTCATATTTTTAAAAAATTTTTAAATATTTAAAAAATCTTAGCACTTCAGAAGCTGAGGCAAGAAGATTGCTGTGAGTTCAAGGCCATCCTGGGCTCCATAGTGAGTTCAAGACCAGCCTGAACTGCACAGTGGGACCCTCTCTCAAAAAAATAAAATAAAATCTTATAGAATAAGAGGATAAGGCCGGAGATTAGCTCAGTGGTTCCAGTGTATCCCTGGCAAGCACAAGGTCCTGAGTTTGTTCCCTGGTAACCACACACAATGTTGGGCATGATGACTCACGCCCACCAGCCATCAATACCACATACGACAGTGCTGGGCGTGGCGGCTCATGCCTGTAATCCCAGCACTTGGGAGGCAGAGACAGGAAGATTGCTGAGTTCGAGGCTTGCCTGGGCTACAGAGGGAGCTCAGGGCCAGCCTGAACTACAAAGCGCGACCCTGTCTCAAAAAACCAAACAAACAAAAAAAACAAAAGTAAAAAAAAAAGAATAAGAGGACAAAGAAATAATTTTGTGCAGCTATAGAAGGTGATCATGTTTGAACCTTGGTTACTACAAAACCGCCAAACTTTAAAACTATAAAAGTTTAAAAAGTTACATTAGGGCTGGAGATTTAGCTCAGTGGTTCCAGCGCCTGCCTCACAAGCACAAGGCCCTGAGTTCGATCCCGGTAACCACATACAATGCCGGGCGTGGTGGCTCACATCTGTAATCCCAGCACTAGGGAGGCAGAGATAGGAGGATTGCTGAGTTCGAGGCTTGCCTGGGCTACATAGTGAGCTCCGGGCCAGCCTGAACTACAAAGCGAGACCCTGTCTCAAAAAAAAAAAAAAAAAGTTCTGAAACGAGCTATATTCCGTGTGTATTGAGCTTAAGACTTCCTCCTGCCAAGAAGAAAGTGTGTCCCTTTGTGCGTGTAACAAGCTGCCTTGTCCCTGTTCCCTCCCTAGCATTACAACACCTCCCTGCTGGCTGCTGCGGCTGCCGCGGTCTCAGATGACCAGGACCTGCTGCACTCGTCGCGCTTTTTCCCCTACACCTCCTCCCAGATGTTCCTAGACCAGCTGAGTGCAGGGGGCAGCGCGTCCTTGCCAGCCACCAATGGGAGCAGCAGCGGCAGCAACAGCAGCCTCGTGTCTTCCAACAGCCTGAGGGAGAGCCACAGCCACACTGTGGCCAGCAGGAGCAGCTCGGACACGGCGTCCGTCTTCGGCATCATCCCGGACATTATCTCCCTGGACTGAGCCCCGACCCTCTCATCCCGCCCCGTTCCGAGGGATTCAGCTGGGCAGGAAGAAGAGAACTTGATGCTGTTTTACCTTATTCTGTTTAGAAAAGTTCACAAGCGTGTTTTTTTTTTTCCTTTTTTTAGGGAAAAAAATTAAAAGAAATGTACAGAGAACAAAACTATATTTTCAGTTTTACTTTTGTATATAAATCTAAGACTGCCTGTCTGATAAAACACTTGTTTAAAAAAAAAAAAAGAAAAGAAAAGAAAAAACAAGCACCCACAAACCACCTTCAGTTTTTTTTTTTTCCTGGAAGATTTTTTCCATCATTTGTCCTATGGTTTTGGTTTTATCTTACTTCAATGGCATTATTTTATTTGCAATAACAGAAAAGGAATTGCATGTGAAGTTTTAAATTGTGGGCTTTGTTGTGGGGAGGGGGTAGGGAGATTGTTTGATTTCCATTTTTTAAAAAGTACAGACTTACATTATGTTTGTGTGCGTGTGTGTGTGTGTGTGCGTGCATATTCTATCCAGCCTTAAGTTATAAATCTCATCTGTCCCACTGCATTCCCTGTGTATTTTCAGGACATAGCTCATGGGTATGTGTGTTCAGTATGTGCGTCTGTATGTACTTTTCTGTCCTCACTGTCCCTCTCCTCCTGAGTTTGCATTCAGTTCCTACATCAGTTGCCTGATTCTTTTAAAGTGCTCTGAAGGTCTTGAACTCTCATGTGAGTATGTAACAGCTATCCCAGTTGCATGTCTCCAGTACATATTCTCTCTGACTTGCTATATACCCCCTGAGAATATGCTTTCAAGATATTGGATTAATGCTGTCTGGGTAAGGAGTAGGCCTCACAGACCTGTGAGTAATACACTTTAGCCTAGTTCTTGATTCTAAACCTAGATTGCCAGTATTGTGTATTTAAACCCAGTCTGTGAATACCTGCTTTTTTTGGCCCCAGGGTAACAGGTTTTCATGAAAGATCTTTATGCCAAAGTAAGAAGCAAAAATAGCTTAGAAAGCCCTGTTGGATGTCTTGTACAGCTGACAGAGGAAGGATTCTGTCACCTCCAAAAGTAAGAGAGACAAGTCACTCATCCCAAAAGTCATTTCTTTTTGGAAATACAGTGCACCACACATGTGGATCTATTGAAGCCTACTAGTTGATAATCAGTTGAAATTTAAAAGTCAAAACCTCGGCCATTTTTCTTCTCTGGTTCTGAGTGTTTTTAACTTCTTAAGAATATCTATCTTATTTTTTCTTCATCTTTTAATGACAAGCATGACATAGAAAAGTCATTTTTTTAAAATTATGGATCAGTCTGATCTAGTCTTTAATAGTGGAACATGTAAATATGTTGAAAACTTTTTCAGGAAATAAAGGTTGAAGAGAAGGAAAAGTGATTTTACTTGTGTTCCAGCATCTTCATCAGAGATGCCACTACTTTCTGAGTTGTGGCAAAAGTATTTCAGTTCATTGAGAATACAAGTTTAAGAAAAGATCAAGAAAGGGCATAACATTTGCCAGTTTTACAGATTGGACTTTTTTCTATCAAAGCTGTTAATATTCTCAGACCCACCTTTGTGTATAAACTTGTCATTTTAAACTTTGCCTTGTTAACAAAATGATGTGCTTAATCCGGGTAGAATTTAAAATGGCTGTGTCTTCAATTGTATGATAAAAATCATGGTTCACATGACTGTGTGGCATCTAAAAATATTATCTTTACAGCAATCTCTGTTACTAAATTGTTGACTTGAATTTTGAAAAAAAAAGTTGGTGTTGATATGTATATGTGTGTGTGTATATATGTATTTATAAACGTGTGTGTGGGTACCATGTGAGTTACATAGTCTTCCCCTATGCATGTGTATTCCACACATCAATGCTGAGTTATGGTCACAGAACAATTTGCAATAAACAAAAAACAGGTTCATTGTCAGTTAAAACAGGAAATAGTTAAGTTTTTAAATGAATCTGGTGTGGTGCGTAAACACTTAAAAGAGCTTTATTGGCATGCCAATTTAGGTTGATTTCCAACAATACTATAATTTGTGACTAAATCTGGACCAGGGTAGAAATTAACTGAAATTGTGGGGCTTTTTTCTGATTTTACATTGCGATGAGAAACTTCTATTCAACTACATAAGGTAAAGTGATAGTTTCCTTTTTTGTTTTGTTTTCTGTCATGGTTAGTGGTCTGAAAATTCAGATTAATAATCTCATGTACGATGCTGAATTACTAATTCTTTGAATGATCCAGTGGAAAACCCTTATCTTTGTTTCCTTCAGGCCAGTTCTGGGGTGGAGCAGCTTCACCTGCCTCCATGTCCTCCATTATACCAACCGAAGGGGAGAATCGGTAATAGGGAAATCAGTGTCTGTCCAGTGGTTGTGGAGAGACCTAACCATCCATTTGTCCCTTAATTTGATTTCATTCCATTCTGTGAGGAGTTCCTCCCTTCAGTTTCTGATATGCTAAGGTGTTGTATGAATTAGTGGTCAGCCCTCTGTTGGTATCATGGTCCATGAGTTACTCAGGCTTTCGTGGTCTGTTGTAATTTCCGTAGTCATGCACTACATCTTTATCTCCTAAGTTTTACAGAAAACAGCATGTAGTTACTTTCTCTCTTTTCTTCCTTAGCCCACCCTCACTCCCCAGCCCAGGCCGACATTGGTGTGCTTTCTGTGGACAAAGAACGATTCTCAGATTCTCTAGGCAAGTTGCCAGCAGCCCCGTGGCCTCGGTCTTTCATAACAGTGTGCATATGTTCGTACTTCTGTGTCGTACTACCCTGTGTGTGTGCGCGTGTATATGTATCGTTCGTTATGCACACAAAAGTCAGCTGACTAGCAGGTTGATGTGGCTTTGGATTCCTACATGGGCATTATTGGACACATTTTTTTAAAACATAATCTGAAATTTAACTGCCACACTTGGTTGACTAGTTTATTAAATTTAGAGCATTAAAGTTTTCTATGTTTAATTTAGACCATTATAGTTCCACATCATTACTGACTTAAGATTTATTTAAATTTCTGAAAAATGTTGTTTTGTAGAGTTTACTTTGAGAAAAATGTGTGAAGTTGAAAATCTATTCCAGTTGTAAATTAATGTGGAATGAACATTGTTTTGAAACAATTTCAATTTTGAATATATAAAACTTACAGGATCTTCAAGACTTTTGAAAGCACATTTGAATTTATTTAGTAATAATTTAGTTTTCTCAACACATGTTGAATTCTTTTTTTTTTCTTTCAATTAAACATAAAGCTTAGATTTCAGAAAGAGGGAGGGAGACTAGCTGGTGGTCCCAGAGTGTGCTGCTGTTGTTTAATTAACAAGGGGGAAAATGTATATAAATAGATATAAAACTTACCATAAATTCCATGAACTTAAATCTGTGATTCATTGCCTTAAAACTTTCTCTTAGAATTTCCATACCGCATGCCAAACCAGTAAAATGGCTTTTAAAAATGTATAGTAAACCAATGTCAGTTTGTATAAAAGTTACCAAGTGAAAAATATTTATTACATGCATTGGAAAAATTGTTTACTTACTGAATGTTACCTGTTTATGTAGAGCTCTTTAGATGTAATAAAAGAAAAGCCTTCAGTTAATTTGTCTTTTGTAAAACAATCCTACTGGGGACCCAGGGGACAGTCCCTGTGAGGAAGGTGGCAATGCTCTGTGTGTCCAAAGCCCCTTTCATCCAGAGATTTCAAAGCATGATGGGGACCTAATACTCTCGCACATGCTTTGAGGTAAGTAATTTGTATATAGCCATTGTTCCATTGCTTGTTAAAATATGACTAGCTTTGTGATGACAGCTTCGGTTTCACTTTGAATCCGTTTAGTATCTGCAGTTTGAGTGCTAAGAGCACCATGGCTTATTTTTGTAAATGACACAAAGTGTTAGGTAAATTAATTGGAATTTGAGGATTGAGCATGAAACTGGGACAGGGTGCTCAGAGCCTCTCGTGGGGTCAGGACCTCAGTTCACAGCCACTGTAAGTCGGTGAAGAGGAGCCGGGTCCTAGTGATTATCCCACACTATGTGCTCTTAGCAAGCTCAACTTCAGGTCCCCGATAGGGGTGTGACATTCACAAAATTTGCTTTAAAGCTGTACTTGGACCAGTCAGCAATAAATATAGACATAATACCAAAGTGCTGTCATTTCTTATGATAGCCAGATCTATTTTTTTCCTGTCCTGTCTCCATTGTCAGAATCTGTCACCTGTGTGGTCTTTGGTATTCCAGGTTGGCTGTGCAAGATTTGCTTCTCACGGTCCATGACTGGAGTCAAAGAATGGTGGGTCTGGGACCCTTGCCTGCCGTGAAACTCAGCAGCCTTCAGGAAAGGCAGGTCTTGTGCACCCTCAGCTGGCTTCCCATGAAGGTAATGGAGCACCCTCACCACCCTCCTTTGCTCTGCCCTCTTCAGGGTTCTGACAGCAGTCTTAGACATTCTGTATTTCTGTTTTGTTTTGTTTTTGAGACAGGGTCTCGCTTTGTAATTCAGACTGGCCTTGAACTCACAGTAGTCCTCCTGCCTTTGCCTCCTGAGTGCTGGAATTACAGGCATGAGCCACCATGCCCAGCATTGTAGTCTGTTGTACCATGGATCAAACGCACTTTCTTGTGCTTGCCAGGCAGATGCTGAAACCACTGAGCTAAATCCTTGGCCCCTGCATTTCTATTTTGGTATTCCTTCCCTTTTTTTTTTTGCTTTTGTTGTTTTCTGTTTTTTGAGACAGGATCTTGCTAAACAGTTCAGGCTGGCCTTGAACTCAGTGATCCTCCTGCCTCAGCCTCCTGAATGTTGCAGTTACAGACAAGCTCCACCACATTTGGCTCTTCCTTTCTTTTCATATTCATAGAGAACCTACAAAATCTGCATCTGCCTCTGGACCTTCTGGATACAGATTCCCCACTAGATGATCCTAACTTTACATAGCTGATGTTTGCCACTGATCCCCAAAACCCTACTCTACAGCTCACTCCTGAATTCCTGCTCACTCCTTTTGGTAATAGCACTGTTGGCAGAGTTCTAGTTTCCTTTCTCAGGACCCAAGTTTGATCTGGAAACACACAGCAGACTTGTACCCGGACTTCCGTTTGATCCCTGCAGTGTTCCAGTACCTGGCCTTACAGTAGTATCCTGCATGACCTCCCGAAGGGCACCATTAGAGCTACAGCCTGAGGCTGACCCCTGAAAGGGGGAAAATCCTTGGGCTTGGGTCTTGCACTCACCCACTCCTGTGTGTAATTCTAGCCCCTTGTGCTGGGGAGCCTCCCAGGGCAGCTGGATCTCCCCTGCTGTTTTCCAGGCCTCCTGTTGCTGGCCGTGCCCAGCCCTGGTCGCCTGAGCCGACCATCCTAGCTGGAGGCCTCTCCTGCTAGAAGCCCAGCGCACGCCTCAGGACTGTGAGCAGAGCGTCAGAAGGGCCTGGCTCCCGTGCTGGTGAAACAAGAAGGCAGCTGTCCCCTGCTCAGCTGCTGCAGAGCTCATCCTGCAACGTGCACGGTGCAGAGTGTGTGTCTGAATGCGCTCTGTGGAGATGGGCTGAGGTGTTTCCGTGGGCTTGTTCAGCTGCAGGGAATGTTGCAGTAACGTGTGTTTTCAGCCCTTGGTTGTCACTGGCTCCCAGCTAGTGCTGGCTCTGTCTGGTTAACGTAAAAGATAGTTCTGAATCCCCAGTGTGCTGCCCGGTCAAGGAGCGGCACTGATAGCGGACTGGGATTCCCCATGCCCTGCTGGGTGCCAGGGCTTTTCAAGCAAGTATCTCCATCCTTTCTCAAGGGGTCCCAGGGGTGCAGGTGTAGAAACCCAGCTTCTGTGAGGACCCTGAGAATTTAAAGATGAAATGGCCCAGCTCAGTGGCATAGCTGGGAAGTGGCAGAGCCAGGACTGCCCGGAACATGGGCTGAGCCCCAGAGCGCAGACTCTTTCCACACAGTCACGTCTAGACTGATGGCAGTTATGAAGATCGATGCAGATCTTTTATCAAAGACATGCTCATTCCCCAACTGCAATCATTTATTGTGTGTCACCCCTTGCTACAGGAGGTAATGTCGTTGTGTTGCTTTGAGTGAAAAGAATACTTCCCTGTTAAAAAATTAATCAGCCTAGCCTCTCAGGTCGGGGAGATGCCTCAGTAGTCTCGCACAGGAAGGGTAATCTTCTGGATAAATTCGTCATACTTCACTTTGCCACTTGGTTCAATGTCTGCTTCTTTGAAAAGCTCGTCCACTGCAATAAATCATTTTAAGCTTTCAGTTTGCATTTGGGGCCTTCAGTTTGGGTTCTTTAGAGGTTGGGGCTCCCCAGCGGTCTTCCCTGAGCATTCAGCAGACAGTTCTTATAGACCAAGAAGCCAGAGAGTAGGACACTGTGCCCCCTAGAGACCAACTGCTCAGATTTCGGACTCTGGGGACGGTGGTGGCATAGGGCCATGCAACTGCTGATTCCATCACCGGACCCTCCCTGTGCTTGCTTTTTTTAGAGACAGTTTCACTATGTAGTTCTGCTGGCCTTGAACTCATGGAGATCCTCCTGCTTCTGCCTCCAGAGTGCTGGGGTTACAGATGTGCGCCACCACACCCGACTTCCTGTGTTTGCTTTTGAAGGAATTCTCTAACCTCTGTGCTGTATCCCTCAAACCATCTCTGGCCTGCTGCAGTGCTCCCTTGGGCCCTGTGACATGGCCATCCTGTGCAGCTCCTCTTGGCCTATCCCAGCCTAGGTTTTGGCCCAGCCTCACCTTCCTGACCACCCCCCCCCAACAGCATCCCTCAGCACCCCTGCCTCCACACGGAGAGAGGCTTTGGAATAAGTAGTGTCTGCTGCTAATATTTCGCTGGAGAAACAGTAAGAGCTGGGGCTACAGCTCAGAGCTACAGTGCATGCCTCGTATATACAAGGACCTGGGCTATCAATAAAGAAAGTACTTTGGAAGTGGGAGAAAAATATACCCAACTGAGTCAAAGTCAAAGCTTACAAAACTGCCACTTATCTGCATTGCTTAGGGAAAAAAGAAATCACTTTATTTGCATGTTTCTTCTGAGTGTGGATTCCTGAGACAAAATATCAGCATATCTGAAGGGCTGGCACGAAGAGCCACTTCAGCACACCCTTTTCCATAGTGACCACGTGGGCCCACTCATTTGGTGCTTTGGACCATCCTCATCATCCTGCAAAAATTATCTCAACACCTTGTGTCTATGTCTTGGCCCTGGAATCCTGCACACACAAATTTGGGTGGTGAGAAAACACCTTTGATTCTCCCCTTCGCCTTCCTCGAAAGTGTAATGTATGCTGTGTGCTGTAATGTATGTTGTGGCCAGTGGGTGACCATCCTGTGCGAATGGAAGCACTTCACAGCCCAGGTGATGGGGCTGAAGATTCCGTGGGCACAGTGGCCCTGCTCTGTCTTGCTTTAGAGTTCCGAAGTCACCCGGGCCAGGCCTCCCACGGGAGACCTCCACTGGCCCCTTCTCCGCTGCCCCAAGGATGCTTCTTCAATACAACAAGCCTTTCTTTCAGTCCCCCAAGACAGGATTCCTATTCTCCACAGACAGCTGGAGGGAAGTTGGCTGCCACTCTTTTCTCTGAAGTGTTCTTTGCAAGTTAAAGAAACAGGAGATCAAGGCCGCTGTGTTGCCTTGGACAGAGATTACTAGCTGCCAGAACCCAGGCTCCCTGCTCCTGCCCTTGGTGTCGAAGTCTTCCCCTGGTGCAGGGGGAGCAGTGTCCTCAGAGCGTGAGGAGCAAAGACACCCTGCATTTCCTGTCCCGTGAAAGGTGAGCCCTTGTTGCCTGCTGGCCAGGAGACCATTGAGCGGGATCCGCCTGCTACAGCGCACATGCACTCGCTGTTGTTTTTTTTTTTTTTTTAAAGACAGGGTCTCACTTTGCAGTTCAGGCTGGCCCTGAGCTCACTGTGTAGCCCAGGCAAGCCTCGAACTCAGCAATCCTCCTGTCTCTGCCTTCCGAGTGCTGGGATTACAGGCGTGAGCCACCACGCCTGGCACACTCAGGTTTTTTTGAGACAGGGTCTCGCTTTGTAGTTCAGGCTGGCCCTGAGCTCACTATGTAGCCCAGGCAAGCGTGGAACTCAGCAGTCCTCCTGCCTCTGCCTCCTGAGTGCTGGGATTACAGGCTTGAGCCACCATGCCCAGTGCTCATTCACTGTTTTTAAATGCTGTGCCTGTGGCGCCCTGAGCAGCTGGGGTGGAATGTTAGCTTTGGGCCTGCAGGGTCGGCTGCTGCGACCTTACTTCAGCCAGGCAACTGAGGGTGAGAAACTCTGCTGAGGTCCCCAAAAGAGGAACCACGGTTAAACTTCATTCAAACAGCAACCTGGAGGCCACTTGGGTGGTTGATTGTGATTTGGCTGAAAGCTCAAGGTCCTTCCTGAAGCCTTTTCCCTACACTTGTCTCCAAGCTGGCTCCCTCCCACCAAATGAGGCAGCCTAATTAGAAACATAGGGGCCAGTGGCCAGAGGGCAAGCGGGGGTCTCCGTGGGCTGCCATGGCCAGGACAGCTTCTCAGGGCTCACCTGAGGGACATCTCAACACAGGCGATTGGCAGTGGCTCCAAGCTGGCTGAGGCCAAGGGGACACCTACCAGACACGTTCAGGTCTGGCTGTGCTCATCACTGCCTGTTTCTTCTAGGGTTCCACAGGAAGAGGCCTGGCGGACTCGTCCACCCAGAGCTCGACCCTGAACGCTCTCTCCCTGGACCCCAGCCCCTGCCCACCAAGCTTGATCCTGTCACCAGCTTTGGGGTCAGATCAGCTGCTGTGGTCTGCTCACCCTGGTGGCACTGATGGGGCCTTGGTGTCCCCCGACCCTCTCTAGCTATGGGGGGGCACACTTACCTTCCTTCTGAGTGAGCTTCTCCCCCAGTTTCATGAGTTTGGACCGCAGCTCAGATGCCATGATATAACCTTTCTTCTCCTTATCCGCCATCAACATGGCCAGAAGGATTTCTTTCTTTGGGTCCTCTTGTTTTATTTGTGTGTGCATAATGGTGAGGAAGGTGGAGAAGTCCAGTTCTCCATTTCTGTCTGGAAAAGAGGAGAGTGAGCAGGGAAGAAAGATGCTTCTTGGGGAAGCCAAGTGGCCTCCTGCCCAGCCAGTTCCAGGCCACCTGACTCGGTGGCACTGTGCTGGAGGCCATGGCCGTGGTGAAGGGAAATGGAGCGGCATCTCCTGCAGTTCCCACATGGGCCTCTCATTTCCTCCCCAGTGACCATGGTTACTGTCCCTCCTGCTTACAGAGGGACAGGTCAGATGACAGAGCCACAGCACCAGGATGGGCTCCTCCTCTGTCCCTGCCTGTGCTCCCTTCCCTCCATGAGCTGTAAAGAGGGTACACATGGCCATTTCTCCCTTGGTGGCCACCAGACCACATCTGTAACCCACCTGGGTGTAAGGCCCAGTGCTTGCTCAGTGCTCACCAGTCTGACCCTTTTGCAGCCTCCACCCCAGCCTTCTGGGCGTGCCTGAGGGCCTCAGCCCAAGCCCTGGCCCAGCTGCTGCCGCAGGAAGCCGGAACTTCCCAGGCCACAATTTCCTGTTCAGAGGAGACAGGGACCAAGAAAACCACCTCTTCCTTTCAGCTCGAAATGGAGGATTTCAGGTATTAGGCCACAGAGGGACCTGCCCGGGAAGGGCTGCCAGGGCAGGCGTGTGACCTCCGGCAACCCTAGCAGATGGTAGGGCCCATCTGAGAGGTGGGGCTCAGCTGGCTGTTAAGAAGTGGTCTTGGGGCTCCAGACCTCCCCATGCCTGAGCCAGTCCCTCCTAGTCCAGCCCCAGTGCGAACTGCATGGCCTCTGACACTTCCTTGCCTTTAAAAAGCAAAACAAACTACAAGGCTTGTTTCTAATTGTGAAAGTCCTGTATGTTCCTACTGTTGAAGACGTAGGGAATAGTAGTGAAGGGAACAGATCGCCCTTAATCCAGAGAGAACTGCCTGGTTTTCTTCTAGCATTTCTAGGTCAGTCTTTGAATTCAGAACTGGGTTCCACTGTTGGCTCAGGACTCTTGTTACTGACTGGCTCTGAGCCTTCACCTTTGTCTGCAAGGGGGATGGGCATAGAGTCCCCGCTGAGGGCTGGTTTGAGCACATCCTCCCCAGAGGGATGCTGTTGTCTGGGTTTGGGATAGACTCGTGGGATGCCCAGACCCGTGCCCGGGGCATGGCTGTCGGCAGGCCCACCGGCCCACTTACCTACAGCAAGGCTCTTCAGGTGTTGCTCCACCTCCCCACGGGTCGGGCTGGCTCCCAGGCACCTCATGGCCACCAGGAGGTCCGAGGCCTTTATCTTCCCCCGCTGCTGCTTGTCGTACAGGGAAAAGCATTCCTTGTACTCTGCACACAGCCCAGAGGGAGAGTCCGTTGGTTTTGCTTACCATCCTGCTCTTCGCCCACACTGGCCCTGCTCCTGTTCGGGACTCAAGTCACGGGCGGCATTGGAGCAGGGCTGGCCCCTGCCCCCTGGGAGCTGAGGCTCCTCAGTGCAGTCGCCTGGCCCGCAGAGGGCAGCCGGGTGGAAGCTCAGCGCTGCGTTGGCTGCTAATTTACGGTTCCTATTCAGCCAGGCTTTGGCAGGTGGAGCCCGCAGCTCACCTTGTCAGATCTGGACACAAGAGGATGCTGTTCTCTCTCCCGTGAGGTGGGGCTGTCTCGTCACTGGGTCTGAGGAGTGACCCACCGCTAACCTATTTCCCACCCTGGTACAGATTAGACCCGTTCAACTGTAACTTCTTTCACACATCTTTACGCTGCTGACCCGTCAGGGCTGTCCTCCTAGATGAAGGTACAGATGGTTTAGACCCGTTGTTTAATCCTGCCCTTGCCCGCCAGGGCTCAGGGCCTTCAGACACCAGGTGCCCCCACTGCGCCGGCACCCCAGCTCATCCCCTTCCAGGCCCGTTGTATAACTTCATTATCTCGGCCTTGTGGAAACAGCCCTGTGCTGCTCAGAACGGAAGGATCCAGAAAGTGCTCATACCCAAGCCATGCAGCGGGGGCCCCGGCTGACCCTCTCTTTATAGATAGGGAGACAGACCCAGAGCAGAGGATCCTCCTCAAGGACAGGGACTTGGGCTTTTTCTTTTTTCTCTGACAATATCTGTTCCCCCATTTTCAGCCATACCATTGAAGTCTCTCCCAGCCCTCTCCTAGGACCTGGCATTAACCTGTGCTCAGGGCCGGCAGCCCCGCCCTGGAGCCCACCCTACCCGCTTGTGCCTGCCCTGCCACAGCTGGCCAGGCCGGAAGCCCTGGGTGGCCCACCCCTCCCCCAGGCGTCCCTCCCACCAGCGGAAAAAGAGCGCACCAGAGGGCCTAACAAGGCCCATATTTTGCTAATTAAAGAGCAAACAACATACCGTTGATTTGGTCCTGGGAAAGAAACTTGGCCTGCAGTGAAGAGAGGAAGAAAGTCGGGATGGAGACCGTCGGAGGCCCCCAGATCCCGCCGGTTACACGGACCCCCCTCCTACCATCCTGGGGCTCCGGCTGCGCTCAAGACCGTGCGCTCGCTGCTGTCCGCTCCTGTTCCTTTCCTGTGGCTTCGGGTCGAAAGTCCGCCAAGGTGGGTGGAGACGGTTGTAATAAACCCCCGGCTGCCATGGAGACCTGGTCACCATGGCGGGTCAGATTCCAGCGTCCGCCAGGCCGCGGACAGCGGAGCCCTGCCGGCCTGGCCAGCTTGATTGGACGGAGATGGGGCTCGCGAAGGGCTCTTCCAGGTCTTGGGGTCCCTGCCCCCGAGGCCGGTCCTCCACAGCAGCCGGACTAACGCCTCTCCTTCCTGATAGCCGGGAAGCTGAGTAAGGTCAATGGGGCGCGAGAGGCAGGCTGGGCCTGCCCTGGGGGCTTTTCCCTCCCTGGGTTCAGCGGGGCACTGCATGGCTGGCAGAACCTTCATTTCCTCGTCCAGAGGAAGGGGCCCTCGAAGCTTTGGGGGGGTGTCGCCCAGGGCCACAGGACTTGCAGGCTGGGATTCCAACTCTTCTGCTGATTCGAACCAGGCGCCCGCCCGCGCCTCAGCCCGCTTACAGGGGAGTCTAACATCTGCGCACAGTGGCTCCTCAGCCTGTGGGCCCCAGGGGCGGTGTGGATCCCAGGGTGGGCGCTCCAACACAGTAGGAAGCTCAGTGTATCCCTTGACCCTGTGGAGCCCCTTATCCTGCCCGTTGGGCCCACACTGCTGACCCCCAACTTCCTAAGCGGCTGGGACCCTGCCTTCCGCCAGAAGCCCGAGGCAGGGATGGACTCGCGGCCTGCTGGGCACCACAAGTTCTCAGACTGGTGTCGTCCCCGTCCCTCACCCATGGCTGGTGGCTCGTGTTCAGTCTCTCAGGTTGCACCTAGACAAGGGGACAGACGCAGTGCTGGGGAGGAGCCTCAGGTGAGAGGGAGAGGGGCCTCTGGCAGCAGAGTGCAGAGCAGCAGGCTTTCCCCCGGGTCCCCTCCCTCCCTCTGGCCCGACTTCCTCCATGTGGAAAGGTCGCTTCTCCCAGGTTCTCTCCCTTCACACCAGATTCCAGACGCTGGCCTTCCACTGCGGGTTGACTTCCCCCTGGGCTAAGGCGGGAGGCCGTCTGTAGCGCTGCCCAGGGCAGCTGAGGAGAGGGCCGCTAGGGAAGCCAGTGAGGCCTTGAAGGGCAGGCGCAGATCCCCAGCCTGGGGCCCCAGAGCACTCACCCAGCTGCCCTGGGCAGAGAAGACGCCATGCTCACCCTCACCAGTAGAAAACACCTTTGTGGGCCAGTGCTTACACAGCCCAAAGGCCTCCAGGCTACTGTGTACCGTGTGGGTGTTGCACCTCCATGCAAAATAACACTGCAGACATCCCACAGCCGGGGCACCCAGCACCTCCCCAAGCACAGCCTGGGTTTTTCTGGACCCATTTACCCTGCCGTTGTTCCCTGGCCAACAGAGGAAGGGCCCCAGAGGGAGGGAGCTCTTCATTCTCTCTGTGCAGGCAACTGGAAAGGGAACCAAGCAGAGACCCTGGGACCCCAGAAGACCCGTGAAGCTGGAGCTTCAGTGCCCCCATTTAGAAGTGAGGGTCATTGCTGATGTAACAAGGACAGGGTCATCATTGGAGCAGGGTGGATCCTGAGCCACGGAAAGGGCATCTGACATGGAGGGCAGAGATGGCTGGGGCCCATAGCCCAGGGCTGTCTGTACCCCAAGAACAGGAAGAGACGGAAAAGGGTCCTCCTTGGAACCTGCGCAGAGCCGGGCCCTGCCAGGATGTTCCTTTGGGACTTTGTCTCCAGGACTAAAGGGACAAACCTGTGATTTTCTGCCACCCAGTTTGTGGCACTTTGTCACAGCAGCTTGAGCCGGCTCAGGTAAGGCCCCCACAGTTTCTCACTGTGGGGAGTCTGGGTGGCCCCGAGGTGCTGAGTCCCTCCATTCTCCAGAGGAAGCTGATGCTGCCAGTCTGGGGCCCACACTGAGCAGCTGAGGTCTGGAGTAGTCCCCAACCTGGAGCCCATGCCAGGCAGCTGGGGGTACTTCAGGGTCCTAACTTTGCCATCCTGGTCACATCACTGTGACAACTGCAGGTGTGGTTTTCTAGGCTAAGCCAGGCCATAGCCAAGACCCTTCCCAGGTGACATTTCCAGCAGACTGCTGAGGTCTTGGTGGTGAAGGCACACGGGGTCTCCAGGGCTCCAATAATTTGCTATTTCTTTCCCTTTCTAAATGCTCACTTTCCTAAGTCTTTATTCTTCATTTTTAGTTTGCTTTTTGAGGGCTCCCCAAGTTGATGGTCTTCCAGCCTCACCTAAGCAAGCTCACTCCCAATTTAGCAGTTCACCCAGAGACCTGCCAGGGGCGGGATGCTGCTTAGTGCTTGGTGGCTTGCATGAGGCCTTGGGTTTGATCCTCAGCACTGCAAAACAAAAACCAGAAAAAGACCTACAGAGAGTAATGTGGAACAGCGGTGAAGGAGGCATAGAACCCTGCCAGCAGGGAGGGGACAGAGGTCATGTATCTCCTGCCTAGTGCGTCCTTCCTGTGGTATCTGGTGGCATGTGGCGAGGCTGGGTCCTCTGAAGCCCTGAAGGACAACTGAGGACGTGCCTGAGGTCATGTGCCACTTGTGACAGACCTTCACCTTTTCCCAAAGGTGGCAACTCACCCCATCCAACCTGCAGCCCTCGGACTCTAGGGTCTATGGGAGGAGATGCCCTCTGCACCCCCAAGCCTGCTGTGTGGCCAGGCTGAGCTGAGCACGCCCTTGGGGTCTGCCCAGAGCTGCTGCTAGGAGCCTCCCCTCAACCCTCCAGGCCTCCCACTTCACACCCAGAGCCAGAAACAGCTGCCAGCCAGGCTGGGTGCCGTGCCTGCTTTTATTCACACCTCTCACTGCCTGAGGTGGCAGGAGATGGGGACCAACCAGGGCCTGGGAGGCCCCTGAGATTGCAGAAGGGCCCCAAGAGGAGGAGAATCTGAGCCTGGGGCTCCCTGAGAGCACAGGAGAGGGGCAGGGCTGAGGCAGGGCAGGGCAGGCTCCCAAGACCCATGGCCCTGGAGGTGGGCCAGCTGGACAATGAGGGTGCCCAGCAGCGGGCAGTTGGTCATCCCGGGAGGCCACGGCAGGGGTTCTGTGCTAGGAACGAGGCCCATTCCCGGGGGGGGTCTGCTGGCAGAAGGAACATATCCAGGCGGAGATAAAGACAGAACAGAGGGGCCTCCAAGAACAGAGCAGCTCAGAACCTCACAGCAAGCCAACAAGAAGTTGGTGACGGTCCCCCCATAGTAAGGGAGCCAGAGGTAGGCTTGAAGCTCAGGCTGCTGGGACGAGGGCAAGGCTACAGGGTGCACATAGCCATCCTGGTTTGGAATAGGCAGTGACAGAGCCACTCACTGGTGTTGGGGGCACCATGGCCTATCTAGTGCCACTGAGGCCCAGCCACCCAGAAAGGCAGCATAGCAGGTAACCACAGGTCCAGGGTCAGAGCAGATGAAGGGACAGCCAGGCTTTTGTCCCACCGGGTTGCTCTGCATAGCCACTGGAAAACACCATAGGTGGGCCAGACAGCCTGGACGAGCGGGCTGGGGTCAGGAACTCCAGCAGTCAGGAGCAGGTGCCAGGAAGGGTCCAGATCTTGGCCTCAGTGCACTTCCTAGAATGAAATTCCATTCCCCAAAGAGCTGAACCAAAGAGAAACTGGACCAAAGTAGTCTGAGTCTTAGGGCAGCATGCTCTGCACACAAGCCAGTCCACCCGCCTGATGCACAGCCACCACGTCTTCAGTCCTTGGTGATCTGTGACGCCCACCGTGACCTCCACAGTGGTCTCTACATAGAGCATCGTGGGCCTGCGCTGGGGCCTCAGTGCCCGCTGCTGACGTGGAGAGTGTAGAAGGCCCAGGGTTCAGGGACGTAGATGACCCCTGGGTACTTCTTCCTGAGTACAGGGTCATTCCAGAGCCAGGCGACCCAGAGCGCCACCAGCGAGAGGGTGAGGGCGAAGGAGTAGAAGAGGAAGAGGCCATTGCTGTCCAGGAAGAGCCGTCTACGCTTCTGGTGCAGGACGAGCGCCAGCATGGCGAAGAAGGAGAAGATGAAAAGGATGAAGATCTGACCCTCGGTTACCAGGTACCTGGAGAGATGGTCAGTGTGCAGGTGAGGTGGGTGCCATGGCAACCGCGTCCTACCCAGCATCCCTCCCAGCCAGTCACATCTACCTGGTTAGAGGGCCTGGTGGGCAGCATCACTCTGGCCCAGCCAGAGTGCCATTTCGATTTGGCCTGCAGTGTGTACAACTTCTGAGCTTGTTGCCAGTGTATAAATGAGAGTCCCTGACAATGTAGATACCTGGCTTCTCTGGCTGTCAGGACCCCACTGCCACATGACAGCCGACTAGCAGAGACACCGGCCACCCTCTGGACAGAGCGTGGTCTGCACTTGCTTTCTGCCCAGTGTTCTCTCACCTCGGTTTCTGCAACCACCTGTGCTTGAGAATGCAGCTGGGATTTATGGCATTGTCATCGCCACCTCCTTGTAGGCTGGGGCGTGGTCTCAGCTCCCAGAGACCCTGCAGCGGCCCAGGCAGGAGGCAGTGCGTGGCCAGGAGCTCCGTGACTGCTGTGAGGTGACCTGCTTCTCTCCTGCCGCTACCCAGACTCACATATGACCCGTTTTGGAGTCACAGCTCTGCGACTCGGTGTGTGATGCTGGGGAATGTAGGTGCCACCCTGGAGCCTTGATTTCTCCTTAGGAGGGTACATGTGTGGCCTGGGCTTTCGAGGTTAGAACAGGCTCTGGGGGCGTCCCTTACTGGGAACAGCTTCTCGTCTGACAAACGGCCGGTGCCACTGTAGTGACAGCTGCATCAATGCACTGTGGGTGGAATGGGCAGGAAGCTTGGTGCCAGGTCCAGCCTTTTTCCTGGTCAATGCCACCATCTCTCATCCCGCTCTCAGATTGCCCCTGGTGGCAGATCCTGGAGGGGCTGGAGCTGGCCCTGGGAAGGAGGAGGGCTGCTTCCCATCCAAGAAGGGCCAGTCGTCCTGGGTCCTTCTGTGACATCCCAGTCCAGGGGGGCGGGGAGGGTGAGAGCCTGGCTGAGACCTGGGCCCTCTATCTTGGGAAGTGGGGCCACAACACACGAAGTTTCCTGTCTGTCCTTGTCCTTTCTACCAAGTCCCTTTCTCTCCCCGGTCCTTGCCATCTGCATCACCCAGGAGGGGAAGCAGGCCCAGGGGATTCCTATGGCCCTAGGGCACACCTCAGCCCCCACCTCCTGCTACCCAGGGCACCCCCTCTCAAGTCACTGTCATGGTGCCCAAGGGAAGCAGGGCCCAGAGCAGCCAGGCTCACGTCGGGCCACGCCACAGGACTGTCACCTAAGGTGGGTGCTTCTTCAATGGCTCCCTCAGTGCCCAGATCACCCAGTGTCACTTTCACTCACCAATAGTACAGGCCACTGGGTGCCACCAGCAGCAGGGCAGGCTTGGGCATGGTGCTCTGGGCCTTGGAGGCAGTGAAACAGCCGCTGAAGTACATGACGAGGATGAGGAAGAAGGGGATGTACCTGCCACGGGAGGCCATGCTCAGAGCCCTACCCAGTGGCCCGGGCCCCTCCCCCACTGTTGCTGGTCTCTCTCTACCTGGCCTATCATGTGCTGGGGGCCCAGAGAGGAATAGAGATGAGGAGGTGAGCCGGGGTCCAGGCTGGCCCACAACTTCCTGCCCGTCCAGTGTTCCCACTTGCCACCCCCGCCCCAGCTCAGGTCTGTCTCCGAGGCTGAGCCCTCATTTCTGAGCTTCCTCCTGACTGCACCAATAGTGGGTAGTGAAGGAGGAGCATTTTGAGTTCTGAAGTGGGGGACACAAAGTGTTCCCCTCAACCTGCTCTGCTGCTTCATCTGAGCTTCCTGCGCTGAGAAGAGCGCAGTGTGACACAGGGAGCGGCTTTGCTTCCATCCCACCCGAAGTCGCATCTCGGGCGGAGCGCTGTATACCAGCACTAATGGCCCCTGAGCACCAAGCTCCAGCCTAGGTCACCGTGGGATGACAGCTGCTTGCTGCCCTCTAGTGGCCACTGTACGTAGGTGCTGCAGGCTGGAGGAAGAGGTGTTGGTTATACTGCAGAGAGGCGGTGGCCCAGGGTCAAGGGACAGCAGCCATTGATTGCAGTCACTCCCCTCCCCACATGGAGACCTGGGCCCAGGTCCAGACTGGCGACTGCTCTTCCCTTGTGTCACTCACCACATGGAGTGGCCCAGGTACTCATCGTAGTAGTACAGCAGCTCAAAGGAGTCGATCTGGGGGGGCAGAGGCATGGCAGGGTGAGGGGGAACTGGCCACCACAGGGCTCCCTGCACTGCCCATCCTGACTTGGTGCCTGGGCTCCACCACCGGGGCCCTCGGGATGCCGCCAACACCCCGGGTGCCTGGTGGCCTCCCGGGACAGACTGCCATGGGCACTGGGCTCACCAGAGTCTCCGGCTTGAGGTTCCTGATGATGGGGTTGTCGCGGACCGACAGGTGGTGTTGGTAGCCGCTGAAGAGCAGGCGGTGGTTGACTGAGTCGCCCACCAGGTGGATGCTGGCACCCATGGTGAAGGTGATGATGCTGACGTACACCACGGAGCGCGGCAGGGTGCGGGGGGACCGCTCAATGAGCTGGGGTGCAAAGCGGAGCACAGTGTCCCCACGGGATGGGTCCCTGAGCCAGCCAGCCCACTCCAGAGCCTCACAGGACCCCACAAACCCAGCAGAGCTGGCGGGCAGCTTCCCCTTCTCCGGGGAAGCTCAGAATCTAGGACCAAGCCACGCCATGTTACACCTGAGCCGCATGCCCCTGCCGTGCCCAGGGACCTGACTTCTGAGGGATCAGCCCAGGGACCAGCAAACAGGAGGAGAATGTGGGGGTGTAGGAGGGTGCTTCCGGAACCAGAGAAACTACATTCTGCAATGATACTCCCTTTTCTTTGAGATTTGAGACGTCTTTTTGATTGTGTGCCAGGGCCTCTTTCATGCTTGGCAAACACTATCCACTAAGCCACACCCAAGCCCTGAAATTCCTTTTTTCAGTCCCCCACCCCAACAGTTTCACTGTGTAGTCCAAACTGGCCTCAAACTCAAATTCCTCCTGCCTCAGCCTCCCCAAAGCTGGGACTGCAGGTGTTCACTGCCACACTCAGAACTGAAATGCCTTACTTAATAACAAAGTGATGGGGCCAGGGATTTAGCTCAGTGGTTCTGGCATCTGCCTGGCAAACACAGGTCCCGAGTTCAATTCCTGGTAACCATATACCACAGTGCTGGCCATGGTAGTTTACCCCTGTAATCCTAGCATTCAAGAGGTAGAGGCAGGAGGGCTGCTGTGAGTTTGAGGCTTACCTGGGGTTACACAGTGAGCTCAGGGCCAGCTTGAAGTACAAAGCAAGAACCTGTCTCAAGAAAACTGTTGAGCACAGTAGATGGGCTCATGCAGCTGACCCATGTCCACAGACCCCACATGCCGATTCAGCCAACCCTGACACAGGAAAAAACACTGGTGTTTCCTGAAAATACAGTAACAACGACTGTCACTGCGCTTACTTACCTATCAGAAGTAACTGAGAGACGGGCTGGGGATCAGCCTCCATTGCTGCCTTTCCTTCCACCTGTGCTGTGGAGCTTCCCAAGTCGCTTCATCTCTCCCCGCTCCCCCCAAACATTCCTGCTTCAGCCTCCCATGTCGTGTGGCTCTCCAAGCGCAGCTTGTCTGCAGGTCCTCCTGGCACTTCCCCCATGCCACCTGTCACCCTCAGACGCAGGCAGGGGCAGGGCCATGACTGTACCTTGAGCAGCAGGAAAGGCGTGATGATGTTGTAGGCCATGTGGAAGTAGTCTCCAGCACTGGGCTTGTTGAGAGGAAACCACTGGAGTGGGAACACCAGCTAGGAGTGAAAGGAATGCTCAGCAGGCCGCCCACAAGGCCCCTTCCTGCATCTTACCCTCTGACTGCAGGGACCCTCCTGGAAGTCACAAGGCGAAGGAGTTCCAGATAGGAAAATCGAGTTCCCCAGAAGGTAAATCGCCTTATGCCCACTCAAATGGTAGCAATGACTGCTAGCTCTGGCGTCTTTCCCAGTGGGTACCAAATAAATGTTCTTGGATTCTAGGAGGGTCCTTTGGGACCTAGATGCTCCATCCATTTGCTGAGTCTCTCTGTGCTCTGGGCCTCAGTTTCCCCATCTGTAACAGAGGAGAAGTGTTCCTCACAGCTCTGCCATTCCAGGCCTTAGATGGGACTTTTGGAAGATGAATGGGTCACAGGGGTTTAGAGCTGACTCCTGTTCGGGAGCAGGATCTGGCCTAAAGAGTTGGGTCACTGTGAGAGTAGGCTAAAAAGGGTTTCTTTCTCCCAGGCTTTGCCTTCCATGTCATGAGCAGCTTTCCTCTGCTGTGCCCCTGTGCCATGCTTTCCTGCATTTTGAACCAAGAGACTATGGACTAAGCCAAAATAAACTTCTCCTGTTTTAAATTGTGGGTGTTAGGTATTATGTCTCAGTGAAAAGAAACATGACTAGAGCAGATTTGATACCAGCAATGGGATTGTTGTGACTCTACCTGACCAGGTGATTCAGAAGTATTTGGGTCTGGTTTGGAGATGTTAGCCAGAGAAGCTCTGGAGTCCCAAACAGCAAGCTGGATAGGAGATTCTGCTTGGAACTGAGAAGACCAGAAACTGAGAAATGTGGACAGGCAGAGGTTGGTTCAGATGGGAATAAAAACTTCACTGACAGCTGACTTGAGATTATGTATGTTATGTTCTGGCAGAAAATTTGTCTATTTTGTTGGGGGCTTTAGCCAGGTTTATGTTAAAAAGCTAGAGCTAAAATCCCATTTTCAGAGTTTTCAGTTTTGCCAAGAGGAAAAAATAGCAGAGGTCTGGGCTGCTGAAAAGATTAACATTAAAAAGAAGTTAAGGACTTTGGATCAGAACAGTAGGAAAAAAGGCTTAAAGGAATATCAAGAATCAGCAAGACTCACCCTTCAAAGTTGCCAAAGTAAAATATTTCCAGGCATGGTGTCACACATCTGTAATCCCAGCACCCAGAAGCCTAAACCAGGAGGATCACCAAGAATTCAAGGCCAGCCTAAACTATATAGCAAGACCCTGTCTCAAAAACAAACAAAAAATCCTACTCCTTCTGCGAAAAAAAAGAAAAGAAATATAAAACAACACCATACACATACACATAAAAGAAGACTCTAAGAAGGGCTCCAGAATGGCAGTCCAGGGCACTGATTCCCTGGGATTCAGTTCACAGTACTCAGCCAACCAGACCTTCAACAGGCCTCTGAAGCCATCACACAAGAGAGCTCAGCTCTTGCTCCAGCTGAGAGCAGAGCCTGGGGTCATCCACATGGTGCTGGGTTTATAGGCACAACAAGTGAGCAAAGCCAGCTCAGAAGAGAGGCCCTAACAACACAGGCAGTAACAATGCAGCAAGTGCAGGGTTCCCCGAGCCCTGTGGAGTTCACGTCTCCTAATTATAATTTACCTGGGTGCTGGACATGAAACTACAGGGCTTAATTTTGCCTGGCTGGATTTCAGTGCTGTTGGTTTCTGTCTGGCTCTTCCTCCATTTTGGAATGGGAGTGTTCATCCAGTGCCACTATATGTTGTACGTGTCTAACTTTCTTTTTCATTTTTATAGGGGCTAAAGCTAAGAGTTTGCTTTGAGTCTCAGGGACAACTTTGGACTTTTCAGTAATGCTCAAACTGTTAGGACATAGGCAACTCCTAGAGGTGGATTAAATGCATGTTGCATGAGGGAGATGGATGAATCTTTTGGAGGCCAGAGGCTGAATATTAGTTTATATGTAGAAGCTCCCAAGAGCCTTAAGTGCTCTTAGACAGGGCTTTTGGAAGGTGGTTGGAGCAGGGAGCTGAGAGCTGAGAGCTGACTTGCTGTTAGGAGGTGGGATCTCTGGAGACGTGGTCTGCAAGGGTTTAATCTTCCTTCCTGGCTCTTCCCAGCTGGCTCTGCTTCCTGTCTGCCATGCCTTGAGCAGCACCCTCCACCATGAGCCCATGCCATACCATCCTGCCTTGGACTGGAGCCAGCCAACCGTGGACTGAAATGTGAGCCAAATAAACATCATCTCCTCCTTTAAGTGATGGGTGTCAGGAATTATGCCTCAGTGATGAGAAAAGTTACTAAGACAACACTAAAAATTAAAAATTACATGAGGCTCATAATTCATAATATATAAGACTGGCCGATATGTTTCATCTCCAGAAAAATGAAACTATCCCTGGACCCCAGAGAAGGACAAGCAATGTATATAGCTTCCAAGGTAGGCAATTTTTTTTTTTAATGCGGTACTGGGGATTGAACTTGGGTCCTTGTGCTTCCAAGGTAGGCATCACACCACTTGAGCTAAATCCCCAGCCCAAGCATAGAGCTTCCTTTCCTGTATCCTTTCTAGTGTGGTTAAGCCTCACTCACCTCCTTCAGGGGACACTGTATGACTAGTCACACCACCTAGAGTCCCCTCACTTGCTTTAGCCGCTGAACTGGCCAGTCACGGGGCTAAAGGACGCAAAAACATGAAGCCCTATGCTCTCCTCCCGAACTATAGGGCAAGTGACTTGCCTGAGGTCACTCCATGATCTCATGTCACACTCCGGCTCCTAAGTGTTGGTCATGACTCATACTCACCATGGCAATGGGGCGGCCAAAGTCCAGAACCCAGTTCTGCAGGGTGAAGTAGAACCAGAGGTCAAGGTGGAAAGGAGCTGTGTGGTCAGCCTCATCCGCCTTGATGGAGCTGTGCCTGGGAAGGAGAGACGGGGGTCAGGCCCTGTCTTCTGCCCATCAGAGCCCTCCCCAAGCCGAGCCCCAGGAGGCCTGCTGTCCAGGAAGCGCAAAGACACACAGGGCTGAGATCTAGGGGAAGAGCTCCGCTGGGATCCCAGAGTTTGGTACTGCAGTTGGGGGAGGTGGATCTCACTGGTCCTAACTTTGGCTTCCCCAGGACTGGGCAGGGAGTGTTAACTGCCAAACAGGGAGCGTTAACTGTTGAGCTTCCAGGATGGGGAATCCTGACAGAGGATACCGACCAGCCGCAGAACGTTAAACAGGGTGATAGGTGACAGCAGGTAACCTTACCTCGTGCTGCCTATCTTCAAGGCACCGTCATTGACTGTTACCTGGAGAATCTCATCTAATATTTTTGTTTTCTGTGGTGCTAGGGATTGCACTGCACGTACCAAGCACACAGTACCACTGAGCTACATTTCCAGTCCTTCAGTTAGTTTCTTTAATCCTCATAAAAATCCCTGGCGCAGCAGACTTTCTGTGGGTTAACTGAGCCGTCCTGTCCCCCTACTCGCCCCAGCCTACCCCTTATCAAATGCCAACTGCATGCTTGGCCAGGAGCTCTACCCACAACACCTAACCCTCCCAGCAACCCTGGGCAGCAGGAGCTGTTAACCCACCGCTCCCAGACACGATGCTCCGCTCAGAGGGTCACAGGTTAGCCTGGGCCACCCACGTGGTCAGGAGTGCTGTGAGTCCTCCTTTACCACCCTGTGTCCTGTCCTCCTTCCTCTGGGAGGACAGGATGTCCCGTTGGTTCCGCAGAGGGCTGCTAACCGGGGTGCCAGTGGGGCTTGTCTAACTGGTCAGCAAACAAGCCCTTTCCTTCCAAGTGCCAGAGCCCAAAGAACACGGGCCCCAAGATGCCTATGATAATGGTCCCTAAAATCCAAGCAGCCTCGAGGGTCTCTGGCAGGAAGAGAATGGTTGCGTGTCCAGTGCCGGCGATCTCCAGACCAACACACGCCCTTTGCTGAGTTGCCCTGGCTACCTGTCCCTTGTAAGCGACAATTCAAGCAGCATAGGATTCATACTTGGTATTTTTGAAGTCAAGACCTGAGCTCCACGGCAAACCTGCCTGGTTCTGGCTGTTAGCCAGCCAGGTGGTGTGAGAAGAGATCGTTTTCCAGGGTGGACTGGTATGCCCAGAGCAAAGCCACTAGGAGGGGGCCTCCAGGAAGGAGTGGGAGGAAAAGTCACGGGTGGTGGCAGTGAGGTACCAGGAAGGGCCAGCGGGACATCAGGCTGGACAGAGCTTCAGAGGAACCAGGAGGACCACGTGGGGACAGGGGCCAGCCCGGAGGCCTCCTGCCCCTTCTTCCAGGTGGCCAGCAGAGCATGGCCTCAGAAGGCAGTGGTAACCCGCAGGCCCAAGGCAGGGTAGGGAGGGAAGACACCTCAGTACTCATTCCAAAGGAAGTGTATGGTTCCACAGGGAAGGAGCGTGCTGGTAGGTGGGAGGGCCCTGGGTGTGAGGCTGAGCACTTTCTTCTCCTGCAGCCCTGGCAGTGGGAGGCGGGCAGAGGGCACAGGCATCCTCTCCCCAGCGCAGCCAGGTGTGCGTGGCCTCCAAGCCTGCCCCAGACTCCAGGCCCTGAGCCCCAAGCCCATGCCTCACACCTGGCAACTGCGCCTGGGCACAAAGGCAGGGAACCTGATAGGGGCGGCCTCAGCGCATCTGGGGACACTGGCACCAGGTGACAGCTGGACAGCGCGGCATACTGGACAGTCAGCAGCAACAGCAGCTGGAGGTGGAAAAGGAAGGGAGTTGTCCTGGTCCTGGAGAAGTCAGAGAGGCCCTGGGAGGGGGCTGATTTCAGTTCTGTATAGCGCGGTTGCACAGGCATGCAACCGGGCACTCTGGGAAGCTGAGGCAGGAGGATCACAAGTATCATTCAGGCCAGTTTGGCAACTTAGTGACTTAGCAAGACTGTCTCAAAATAAAAAAATAAAGGGCCTGGGGACGTAGCTCAGCGTGAAGACCCTGGGTTCAGTCTCCAGTACTGAAGAAAGAAGGCAGGGAGCGAAACCAACATAATAACTTTGGGAGGGAGGATGAGAAAGTGCTGGCCAATGAGAAGGGAGGAAAGAAAAGCAATTAGCCCCTTGGGGGAAACACGGGGAACACTACAGGAAACAAGCTTCACTGCAGGGAACATTTGCATGGTTTAGATAACGTAAACTCTGACCTTCAGTGTTCAGGGTCAATCCTGGCATAAAATGCAGAGTATAACAGACAGCCCCCAAACGCAGAAAGTAGCCGCGACCCCCGTGCCAGCCCCGCGGAGGCACCTCCTGACTGTGGTGCACAGCGCGCGCTCCCTCCGGGTGACAAAGCAGCCACAGCGCGGAGGGGAGGGTTTCGGCGATCACAGACCTGAGCTGCCCCTCGCTTCCTGCGTCCCTTCCGCGATGGCCTCCCACCCGGTGCTCGCTGGGGGCCTCTCCCCGGCTGGCGGAACCAAATCCTGCGACCCGGGCCGGGAGCTCGGAGGTGGGGCCAGCAGAGCCCCGGGCCCTCGGGAGGTCTCCCGAGCGCGCCCGAGGAGCGCGGGGACCCCGGCTCCGGCGCCCCCGAGAGCACGGAGGCTGCCGCGGGAAGAGGTGGGGAGCGCCGCTCAGAGCCCCTAACCCCAGTGACCCCGCCGTGAACGCACCGGCCCTGAAAGAAGGAAGCGCCCGGCTGCGTGCCCACCGCGCCTGGCTGCTGCCGCCTCCGCGCCGCCGCTTCCATGACCGGCCCGGAAGAGGGAGAGACCGGATCCCACGGCCGAATCCTGAAGCTGGAGCCTCCGGATCTCAGGCGCGAGTCTTCTGGCCAGATCTACCGCGGGAGCCCAGCGGACCCACTCCGGGTGGCGAGGGCGGGGCCTCGGGCGGGCGCGCGGGGGGCGGGGCCGAGCCGGGCAGGGAGCACGCCCATTGGCGGAGAGGGGCGCGCACGCGCGGCGTCTTGGTCACGTGGGCCCGGCGGCTGCTCCGGTCCTCGGCTTTTCCCGCAAAACCCTTCCAGTCTGGCTGAGCCCCGGCTTGTGGGCCGGCGCTGGTTCCGAACCTGGGGAAAAGACCAAGCTGACTCGCCCTTCTGAGGAGCCGCCGAGGTGGAGGGATTTCCCTGGTCCTTGGAGACCGGAAGGCTTGCGAGCTTCGTGTCCTCCAGCCCTGTGCTATGCTGGGCTCCTTCGGTCAGGGTGACCGATGTCCATGATGACAATGTCAGCATCCTTGGCCGTGATGAGAAGTAAATGATGGCTGGGTCAGGAGGCAGCGCCTGAGGGAGCAGGATTCCCTCCAAGTGTCCGGAGTCCTGCACAGCTTTGGCACTTTTGGGCCTGGGGACCTTGGAAAAGTCACTTCCCCTCTTGTAATGGGGACCTAGCGGCGGGAGGAAGCTCCGACTGCATTGGAATTGGGGGCCGGATCCCTGTTCAGCACCGCACTGGTCCACCAGCCTGGCTCTTTACGAGGCAGGGGCAGGAATAAGAGTAATTTTCAGGACGGGACAGAGCCAGCTGTCAGCCTCTGCGGTATCTAGTTCCGACTGCCCGGGGCCTGCGGGAAGGCTGCGGTCCTCGTCCTACACCTGCAGTGCCTCGCAGGCCAGCCCTGAGGCGGGCGCCCCTCCGAGCAGAGCAACTGGCTGCCTCGAAGCAAGGTGCCCCCTGAACCTTGCTCTCCCGGGGCCTTGAGGAGCCAGTCCCAAGAGACCAAGAGTCCTAGAGTTTCGCCCCGTCTATGCTCGACCTGCCAGCTATGCGTACCCGACTCTTGCCTTTGTTTCCCTTTCCCATAAACCCCAGAGCGCTGTCTGTGGACCCTCAGAAGAGGGGCGCTGGCCCTCACCACTGGGCTCCTTGACTAGCATTAGGACAGGTGCCCGTTTCCATCCTACTTTCTTTCCTGCTCTTGGGAGACTTACCTGGCTTCCCACTCCCGGTGTGCTCAGAACCCACACGTCCTGGGTGGCTGTCTGCTTGGAGCCGTTTTCCGCCGGCCCCACCGGGGCTCCAGCCCCACCGGCAACAGCTTTGCTCCCCAGCGCTCTCCACCCGATCTTTACTTTGATACCAGCAAAGCCACTGATGTCCCAGTTTTGCAGCCCAATCCTGAGCGGAAGTCGGAAGTCTTACGCCCAGCCAGTGTCACCGCTCACACCGGTCCCGGTTTAATCGGGTGAGTTTGATCTGCAGATTGAGCTCAGTGTAAATCAGGAAGGATTGAGGCTTCTGCCCCGACCCCAATCTCTTCTCTGCCAGCTTGGGGAGCCTGATGACAGGGCTTTAATCAGCTGCAGGGACTTTGGCTAGGACGAGGGAGCCCTGGGACCCACTTAATCTTCCCCTGCTGTGAGCACAAATCCGCCCCTACCTGGCATCAGCAGCTGCCCCTGACTGGCCGGCGGTGCGCTGGCAGGAACTGGGCCCTGTAGCAAGACCCCGCGCTGCATCAGCCGCGTTCGCTCGCAGCCTCTCCTGCCGTCAGACCAGGACCTTAAACACACCATCTCCATCCTCTTCCAAGTTCCTTGGACTTTTGGGCTTGGAGGGTGAAGTTGGGGGTTAACTCTTGGGCACTGAGGCATTTGTAATTTTGGACACACTGGTGACTGGGGGCACAGGTGTCAGCCGAACTGCCAACACCCAGGAACCTTTCCCTTGGGATCATCCAGCCCTGTGGTTTCCACTTTTTCCATTAGTCGAGTCCTCCCTCCTTTTTGAGTCTACCCATCTCTGGTGCCTTTTAGCGCGTGACCTAGGGCCCTCCTAGCGAAACCTGTCACCCAGGTCCTCGCCACTGTCGAATCCCTGGCTTCTCAAGGCTGAAGTTTACCCTCCCCGGCCTGGCTCCACAGCCATGCACCCGGAAGTGCGGGAGTCTGGCCGCTCTGTGGACAGGCGAGCCTTTGGCTGAGCTGAGCTTCCAGAGTTTGAGGCCCCCAGCTGTGCTCTGTGGGGAGAGCTGTTCTGTCGTCCTGCACCCTCTGCTGACTGGATGTCCATCCTCTGCCCTGGATCCTGGCATGTGCTGCTTCGCGGGAGCTTGGGCTGGATGAGTTTGCATAGAGGGGGAAAACAGACACAGGGACAACTCTGGGTAAAGAGAAACAGGGTTCCAGAAGCCAGCCCTACGGTTCCCAGGCGACAGCCCAGCCCCTTAGGGATTCCTAGAAAGCCTTGACGTGAGCCCTTGACACAGGGTGGGGCCTGTCTGCACCCTTAATCCAGGGAGCTCTTTCTAGACTGTCAAGTTACTGGTGTTTTGCAGTAGCAGGACTGAACCCAGAATCTTTGCGCTGGGCTACATCCCAGCCTTTATTTTTTATCTTGTTTAAATTTGGATTCAGTGTCTAATGAAGTTCCCCAGGTGGGACTTAAATTTACAGCCTTCTGGCTTCAGCCTCTCTCAGTGGGGGGATTATAGGCCTGCACCTATAATCTGGAAATTGAAGTACTTTTTCAAAAACTTTTCTTTCCAAAACATTTTCCTACATAGGGTGCTGCCAGACGGTGTCTGTGGCCCTTGTAGACTGCGCTCTGCCAGGGAGGCAGAACCCACACGTGTGTCTCTTATATTGCTTTACATAAGATTCTTGTGCTGTGCACATCTATAATCTCAGTCACTGGGGAGGCTGAGGCAGGAGGACCACAGATTTGAGCCCAGCCTGAATGACTTGGAAGACCTGTCTCAAAGTAAAAATAATAATAATTTTAGAAAGGGCTGGGGATGTAGCTCAGTGGTAGAGTATTTGGTTCAGTCCCCAAGTAGTAGTATTCTGTGGTGTGTCAGCTGCAAACAGTTGGGGAAAAGTTGGTGATAAGGACACATAAGTGTCCTGAAGATTCTAAGCAGAAGGGTACAGTGAGGCCTGGGGAACAGAGGAGATCCAAGGCATGGACTTGGGAGGCCACAGTCATCTCACCACCACCATTTCTCTTTCCCTGTGGACTTGGGCTTCCCTGATTCCCAGGAAAAATGGCCAAGGTGGACTCAGCTGGCTGCTTTTGAGTTTATCTCTTCAGTCCCTGCTGCTTTTGTTATCATACTGAAGTGCCTGAGACAGGCTGACTTTATAAAGTAGAGAGGTTTATTTACCCCATAGTTTTGAAGCAACTTTGGCTCAGGACCTAAAGACATCTCAGAGGGGCACAGATAAGCTGGAGGCCAGAGGCGACTCTAAGCTCAGGTGTGCTTTTTTTTTTTTTTTTTTTTTTTTGAGACAAGGTCTTGCTGTGTAGTTCAGGCTGGCCCTGAGCTCACTGTGTAGCCCAGGCAAGCCTCAAAATCACCAATCCTCCTGCCTCTGCCTCCCGAGTTTAGGCATGAGCCACCAGGCCCGGCATTTGTGGTATGCAGTACTGATTGCTGGTAGGTGTGAGCCACCACGCCCAGTATTGTATGTGGTTACAGGGGATCAAACCAGGGTCCGTGCGCTTGCTAGGCAGGTGCTGGAACCACTGAACTAAATCTCGGTCCCTCAAGTGTGCTCTTACAGCAACTCACACCTGTGGGAGCACAGGGCCCTCCCGAGAGCCCATAGATTCCCTTCTTGGGCCCCTCCCCCCAGTCCTCCAGCCACCGTATTATAGGCTCCCTGCTGTCTCCCACCACCACAAGCCTCAAGCTTCTGGGCTCAAATCATCCTCCTGCCTCGGCCTCTCTAATGCCTGCCATGGGCAGATTCTGTCTGGCATAAGTTAATTATTCACTTTGTAGCAGGGGGTATCTGTGTGGGTTCTGCAGTCGCTAGAAACCCACATCAAGCCGTTGAGAAGGGAGGGAGTTTTCCACACCCTAATATCAGCTTTGAAAACTGTTCAAGAACTATCAGGCTAAGACATGAGGATTGCAAGTTTGAGCCCAGCATGGGCAACTGAGTGCCTCAGTAAGACCCTGGCTCAAAATAAAAAATATAAAGGGCTGGGGGTGGAGCTCAATGTAAAGGCCCTGACTTCAATCTCCCTCCCCTTAACTCTGTGCAGCAGAGTTTGGTATGCAGTAATCTTCTCGGGTGTGACAGGAGCCTCAGGCTGTTAGTCATTAGAAAAATGTCTTGCCTTTTCCCAGAAGCCTTTGTGTAGATGGAATCCTTAAAGGTCCCCCCTTAGCAGCTGGCCCAACCCAGGGGAGAAAGCCCAGCTTGGAGGGGAAGAGCCTCAGATTCTGGGCCACCCAGGCTAATTTAGGACTGCGGGACCACCGAGAAACTCCCAGGCTCCCTGCATCTTGGTTTCTTGCCTATGAAATGGGGGCGTCACAGTAGCCCCCATGCCCAGCCTGGCACTCAGGAGGGGCAGGAAAGTGGTAGGAACCCGACAAGTCCCAGCCGTTGTCCTGAGGACAGGAAACGTGGGACACTCCCAGGAAGCCCTGCTCCAACCCCAAGCCATGCTAAGATGACACACTGAGCTCAAGATGGCGCCTGGGTCCCCCACCCCACCCCAACACCGTGACAGGCTCTGTAGTTCCTGTCTGGGCTGCAGAGGTGGCCCTGAATTTCTTTCTGGGTTTTGTGTCTCCTGCAGCAGAAATGGATCAGCCCGGAAATGAGTCAAATCAAACGTAAGTCAAGTTTGCTAGCCTCAGATTTTTCTTTTTCCCCCCAATACTGATACTGCAGAGAGGTAAGTTAATTAGAGATCTCGTAGGTAGTTAGACAGGGCCGGCCTTCAAGGAGCCAACGTGGAGGACAACCTAGACACATTCACCGAAGGCCAGCATGGAAAAGAAGGGGAACCAGCACACCCTCGTGCTTCCCCTAAAGGTGAGGAACAGTGGTTAATACTCTAAATAGTACCAGTCACGCTGGTGGGGACCGAGCTCTCACCCAGCCCTTCCAGGAAAGCTCCCTGACTGAGAATCCTTGCACAGTTGCTCTGTGGCTTGCTCTCCCATTGGATCCCCATTTCATCAGTGTTACCTAAATGACTGTACTTGTGATCTTATTGGTTGATCGTGATTTTGTCCATCTTGTGGTTTCTCACTGGGCCAAGATTACCTAAGGGACTGTACTTGCAGTCTTACTAGTTGACTGTAGTTTTGGCCCACCTTGAACCTGCTTCACCTCGTGGCTTTGCTTCATAAAAAACCCCTGGGAGACAGGGTGGGCAAGCAGCCCACTTTCCAGTCCCCCTTCTTTTTCTCTGAGGCAGAAGCTGTTTTTCTCTCAATAAATTTTTTCTACTCTTAGCCTCTGTTGTTCCTATAATTCATCCTTTGCTTTTAGAGCACATCAACTCAGGGTTTGGATATGTAGCAAGTTTGGAGGTTACATCTATTCCTCCTGTATCTCTGGGACTTGAGCTCAAGGCCTTGCACTGAGGTATATCCCAGTATTTTTTTGAGACGGACAGGGCCTTGCTGAATTGCTTGGGCTGGTCTTAAATTCATCTGCCTCAGTCTCCCGATAAGCTCGGTTTACAGCTGTGTGCCACTGTGTGTGGCCTCTAGTCTCAGATCTTACTAAGAGAGAAAGAAACATCATAGCTTCAATTACATCATTTTTAAAAAATTAGCTTTATTGAGGTATAATTGACACAATAAAATTCTCAACTTTTTCGTATCTCAGTGAGTTTTGATACATATGTATTCTCACAAAATCATGATTGCGGCCATGAGACAGAGTAATCCTGCCACTTCAAAAACTCCTTTGTGACCCTCTGCAGTTGCTCCCTTCTGCCATCCCGGCCCCTGACCACTGAGCTTTCTATTGTTACAGTTTTTCTCCTCACTCCCTCAGTCTTCCTCTGTCTCTCTCCCCAGTACTGGGGATGGACCCCAGGGTTCTCTACCACTGAGCTACATCCCCAGCCCTTTTTATTTTAGTTTTTAAATTCTAAGACAGGACCTCCCTAAGTTGCCTAGACTGGCCTGAAATTTGAGATCCTCCTGCCTCAGCCTCCCTAGTAGCTGAGATTATAGGCTTGGGCCACCACACTGAGCTAGTTTTACCTTCTCTTAAATTTCAGGCATGTGGACTCAGGCAGCCTTTTCTGTCTATATTTTCTCTTAGTGGCACTCATTGCTGTACATATACCAGGAACATGGCCGCTTCACTGAAGGGTTTAAGAGATGTCCCTGTATACGTGGGTCATTTCCAGCATGGGGTATTATGACAACACTGTGGAGAGAGAGGGTACGCGAGCCTGTGGCCACACAGGTGCTTCATCTCTCTCGTGTGAGTGCTGTGAAAGGGGATTGCAGGTCACGTGGTTAGTATGTGTATGACTACAAGAAAATGCATACTGTTCTACAGAATGGCTGTACCATTTCACGTGAGCTGTAATCTGTTTGTTTTTGTTTGGCTTGTGTTTTGAGACAGAGTCTCATCACATAGCCCCAACTGGCCTCAAACTCACAGTGATCCTCCTTCCTCAGTCTCCTGAGTGCTGAGATTACAGGGTGCACCACCATGACCAATTCATGTAGTCTTAAAATTTTCTGATGCTTTGTCTTATAGAAGGAGTCAAGAGATGACATCTGGCTGCTGGCCCGTGTGGCCATAGCGGTGCTGCCGAATATGATTCAGGTGACCGCTTGGCCTGCAGTCCCGGGGGAAGCGCTAAGTGGGTGGTTCACCCCGTCCACATCCTTCCCACTCTCCTCCCTCCCCTGGTCTTCCCGCCTGGTCTCTCCTGAGTGCTGGCAGCAGGATGAGGTCAAGCCGACTATACATAATGCATGCGTGGTCCAGGAGTCAAGTTCCACCTGCTGTCTGGCTTCAGATTAACTATTCATTTCTGTGGCCACAGGATCCCGGGGTGGAACAATGGACCAGCCGTAATTCCTAATGGGCTCAGCAGTCCAAGCTGGGACAGCGAGCCAGGCTCAGGGTCCTGCAGGCCAAAACACCTGCACAGAACCGGGCTTCTCATATGGCTGCATGACCGCTGCGAGGATGTTGCCATCACTGCCTGGCAGCCAATTAGATGGAAACCCGGGCTGTCACCAGGCCTGTGACCGGCAGCCACAACGGGTAGAACAGCTTCCATAGCTTTCTGCAGAGCCTTCTCTCCTCTGAGAACCCGGACTGACACAGGAAGCAAAGCCACATGCTGTCCAGCCAAGGCACTCCTGAAAGCAGTCAACAAACACTGAACATTACCTAAAATGGTGCTTCTGTCTTACTGCTGGTCAAGTTTGATCTTGAGTAAACTCTTGACATAAGGGATAAAAAAAATCTCACAGAAGCAAAGTTGTTATGAATAGAAGCCCTTATAATTTGTGAGTAAAATGATGTTGACATAAATGACACAAAGGGGCCTATTCTACTGCAATGTCTTTTGAGACAGGGTCTTGCTATGTAGCCCAGGATAGCCTCAGACTTGCAGGGATCCTTCTGCCTCAGCCTCCTGACTGCATTGGAATTACAAATGTACACCACCAATGCTGGGCTGGGACTTTTTCTCTGCAGTAAAACAAGTTTTACTCTGTCTTTGGTATAATTTAAACCTAATATGCTAACTAGTAAACAGTGAACATTTAATTAGAAAGGCTTTTATACATGTTTGGAGAAATGTCAGGAAGAAACTTCCGATAGTTTTGGCCTCTTTATAAAAGATTTTATTGCCAGGCATGGTGATGCACATCTGTAATCCCAGCATTCAAGAGGCTGAGGAAGAATGATCACCAGGAGTTCAAGACCAGCATGGACTACAGAGTGAGACCCTATCTCAAAAAAAAAAAAAAAAGGAGAAAGGAGTAGACAAGTAGATGCCGTATTTCTTAAGTTGCATGGCTAATTTCCAAGGGTTCATTTTATGTTGCATTTTTTTCTTTTTGTGTATCTAATGCTACAGTAGTAAACATTTTCAAGGGGCCTGCGGTTGCTTTCTTCCACCACTATGTGGCAGGCTGTCATAATAGCATTGTTCCGGCGGTGTTCTAGTTGCTCAGAGTTGTCTGGGAAACAGGGGTGGATGGTCTTAAAGAAGCAAAATGCAGTCTGAGCAGCCAGGTGTGGGTGCTCATGCCTATAAATCCCAGCACTCAGGAGGCTGAGGCAGGAAGATCACCATGAGTTTGAGGCCAGCCTGGACCCCATAGTGAGTCCAAGGCCAGTGTGATCTCAGGAGTACATGAGTACCGTGTGGATCTTGTGGCTTGTTATATGACTGGACTTCTTTCTTTCATTTGGTTCTGTAACTGTGTACCTATCTATATCCTCTCCTGTCAATATTTTGCAAACTTAGTAGAAGTGTATCTAGCTGTTTGCACATTGATTCCTATCTCAGAATTTTCCAATATTTCCCAATGTGTTCATTGTTGAATTAATACCATGGAGCATGAATGTGATTTCTTGGCCTTTCTCATGCCCAGGGACACATCTAAATGCCCATTTTCTTGACTCAGAGCTGTGTTTTTTAGAACAACCACTTCCTGAATGCCTGGAAGATACTGTTACAGTATGTGAATGACTACTTAAAATTTAGTAACAATAAGATTGCAACAAAGTAACAAATAGCCAGCATGCAGAAATCCTCCCTACCACAGCCACAAGACCCCCTCAGTGGTAAAAGTGCAATAACCTTTTCTCTTTTGCAGGGATGGAACTTGAACCCAGGACCTCGGACATGGTAGGTGAGTGCTGCACTCTGAGCCACGTCCCCAGCCTTGAGATGTGCAGTAAATTAAAAAGCACACTAGTTTGGAAGGGTTGAGTGTGGGGGAGAAAAAAGGCAAATGTTTCCATAATGTTTAATATCGATTACATATTGACATGGTTACAAAAGCTACTTTATAGAAAGTTTCTGCAGCTAGCGCTTCTCTAGGGACCTGAGGTACTGGCTTCTCAGATGTGGCCACTGCTGTCACACAGGCCCAAGATCACAAGGTCCTTGACCCTGGTTTAGTGTTCTGCTGTCATTGCCTCAAAATCTTCTCTTTTTTTAAGGCAGGGTCTCGCTTTGTAGTTCAGGCTGGCCCTGAGCTCACTATGTAGCCCAGGCAAACCTTGAACTCAGCAGTCCTCCTGCCTCTGCCTCCTGAGTGCTGGGATTAAAATCTTTATTTTTATTTTTGAGTTTGAGGGTTTTTTGTTTTGTTTTTTGAGACAGGATCTCTCTTTGTAGTTCAGGCTGGCCCTGAGCTCATCATGTAGCCCAGGCAAGCCTCGAACTCAACAATCCTCCTGCCTCTGCCTCCCGAGTGCTGGGATTACGGGCATGAGTCACCACACCCAGCATTGTGGTGTGTGGTAACGAGGACTGAACTCAGCACCTTGCACTTGTGAGGCAGATGCCAGAACCACTGAGCTAAATCCTCAGCCTGTGTTTGAGTTTTGTGAGTTAGAGGGCCCGAAGCCTTGTCTCTCTCACTGTTCTCCCTGCCGTCAGGTGTCCATACGTCCCGCCCTTTGACCGTGGCCACAAGCAGGGAAACGATTCATTGTGTTGAGAATCAATAATCAACAAAGCAAAAGTTAAAAAAAGGGGGGGGTGAACTGCCTTTTCCACATGAACTGTGTGTATCCGCCGAGCCAGAGGGCCAACGGGAGCAAGTTTGCTCTGCAAAAATCCCGTAGTTAGCAAATAAAGAACGAAACCCTCAAAGAAGTCTTGGATGGGGACTGTAGTCATGAACGGTCCCAAAGGAGACAGCAGTGGGAGAGGACAACCAGCCGTCCCCCACCCCAGGACCCGCTGGCTGAAATCCTGCCCTGCCCTGCCCTGGTCACTGCTCCAGCCAGTTAGCGACACATACTCCGGAGGCCGAGGGCGCTGTCAGAGCCCAGGCCGGAGGATGTGGTCAGCACATTCCAGGCTGCAGGGACCTCACCTGCATGGGCAGCTTGCTTCCTTTGGCAAATAAAAAGCCAGGGAGGCGGAATGAGGGAGGAGAGGAAATCTCTAGATTAAAACAAATTCAGGATACATAGCAACCAAGTGCCATATTTAGATCATGGTTTAAACAAAAACCACAGGCATGAGTACTTGTGAGAAGGTGGAAGTTGGAACCCTACTTGGATAAGTTATGGTTAAAGACATAAGGACGGCATGTTGGTTTCATATCTTTGAAAACTATGTACTGAATTAATTCTTGAAGAAATGCTGCAACGCTTGGTATTTGCTTCAAAACAATATGGCGGGAAAACCAATATGGTGGCAGTTGTGGGGAGAGCAACTCCCGACTGGAGATGAGTTATGGCGTCACACACGTCTCCCCAACCAGTGATGCTTGGCGATGTCTCCTCTGTACTTTTAAAAAATATGTGTTTGAAGAAATAAAAACATGTATTTAAAAAGGAGTGAATGAGAGGAAAATAATTAGAAACAATGAATATGAAGAACGCAGGTGCAAAGTACTCAGCTCGATCCCCAGTCATCCCCCCAAATAAAAATAATTAAACCCCAGCTGGCTTTGAACTTGGGATCCTCTTGCCTCAGCCTCCCAAGTATCTGTGATTACAGATGTGCACAACCACACCTCGTTTGTTAATGTTTTGGATAAACATTTTTGTTTACATATACAGGGAGTGATCAAAATATATGGTATTTAAAAATATTATAATAAGAGATGTTGCCATTAATTCTCAAAATTCAGTACTGCTGCTTGCTTTGAATATACCTAATCCATCTTTTCTTTCTATTTCTTCTTTTTGAAACAGAGTCTCACTTTGTAGTTCAGGCTGGCCCTGAACTCACTATGTAGCCCAGGCAAGCCTGGAACTCAGCAATCCTCCTGCCTCTGCCTCTCGAGTGCTGGGATTACAGGCGTGAGCCACCACGCCCGGCTATAATAGATTTAAAATTTTAAAGTATTCACTGTATTTTTCAATCACTTCATCACATACAGTATAGCATATACATATTAAGTGTACTAAACTGGACATATTTTTCTCTTCATTTCTCTTTCACTATTAGGACCATTAATTTTACAAAATGTTGAGCTTCAATGCATATAATGTGTCCATCTCCCACTACCCTTCCTTATGCCCCTTCCCTTGTTCCTTTCCTATTATCAAATAATAGTTTCCCCTCTAATTTGTCACTTTTTTTTTTTTTTTTTGGCTTTTTGAAGACAGGGTCTTGCTTTGTAGTTCAGGCTGGCCCTGAGCTCACTATGGTGCCCAGGCAAGCCGCCACGAACTCAGCAATCTTCCTGTCTCTGCCTCCCAAGTGCTGGGATTACAGGCGTGAGCCACCACGCCCAGCATTATATGTGGTAACCGGGGATCGAACTCAGGTCCTTG